>WBMW01001085.1:95181-258506 GCA_013396635.1 Penelope pileata | reverse complement strand
GCCGCCGGCAGCGGGGCGGGGGAGCGGGGGGCCCGCGCTGCGGGGGGCCGCGGCCTGCCGGGGTGAGGTGAGGGGCAGCGGGGCCTGGCTCGGGGCCCGGCTCTGGTGGCCTGGACACGGCTGCGGTGATGTGGGCACGGCTGCTGTGGCCTGGACGTGGCTGTGTTGGCTGTGGCCCGACTGCTGTGCAGCGATCCCATCACATTGCCCCGGCCCTGCCGTGGTGGCCTGGGACCTTGATGGTGGCCTGGATCCAGTCATGGTGCTCTGGGCCTGGTCGCACTGCCCCTGCCCTGCCATGCTGCCTGGGCCCCATCACACTGGTCAGGACCTGCCAGGCCTGTGTCCCAGTACTGGCCGTGGTCCCTCTCTCCTCACTCCCAGCCACTCTCCTGCCCGTGCCCCCAGGCCCGTCCCCAGGCGGCGGTGGCACAGCTGGGCGGCGGTGGCAGTCCCACACCCGGCTGGCAGTGTGGGCGCAGGTGCGTGCCCTGCTCTGGGCACCAGGCAAGCATGAAACCGCAGCATGGTGCCTCCCGCCTGGCCCCGTGCAGCTGTGCCCGCACCACCTCCGGTGGGGCCGGCCGGTTGGTGGGTTACTTTAAAAAAAAAAAAAAAGTATTTTGCCTGGGGACTCGAACCTTTTTTTTCCCTCCGCTTGACTGACTTTCTCACACTCCTATTCCCAGAGCCTGCCAGCTAAGCCTGAGTCATCCTGCCAAGAACTAGACCTGGCCTATTCAGAAATGTGCTCGCTCGCTCTTTCTCTCTGTCTCTTTCTTTCTTTTTTCTTTTCTTTTTTTTTTTTTTGAGTATACACAGTAATGTTTTTCCACCTCCTCCAGCACCTGATCCGCACCTGTACGGGGCCAATCCCACACGTATCACCTGATCTCGCCTTTTCAGAGACCGTGAGAAAAATAAAGTTCAGGAAAGGAGAGACATGTTTGCAGATCGGAGCGCGCAGCCCTCAGCTCTGCAGAGGCTTGCCTGCACAGCCACTGGGGTTTGAGAAAAGCAGAATAAATAAAAGAGAGTGTCATGTTTAGAAGTACAGAAAAGCACGAATCCAGGCTTTCTTTCAGCCCCTTGGTTGAGCCACAAATCTTTTGATTTAAAAACAAAGAGCAGCCTTCACTGGGTAGAACTGAACTGCAGATGAGCAATATTTGTCGTCAGCCTCCGGTAGCTGGACCTTGGGGCACGCTCAAGTGAGGAGGAGATGGAGACTGCTCTGGGGAACCACCAGAAAGGCTTTGCTTTGTAGGCTTCACGCAGCAGTGTGAGACAACTGGGAGCTGCAGTCCATTTCTGAAGAGCCTAAAGCGTTCTCTGGTGGGCTGATGGTTTTTAACACTTGGGGAAAAAAATCATGGGAAGGTCATAACAATTCCCGAGCCAGTGCTTTCCCTCCCACGGGGATTTGCAAAGGAAATGTGAAGCCGGACAGCCCGGTCCCTCCTGGGCTGGGAGTGAGAACAGCCTGCAATTACCTCCAGGTTTATGGTAGCCCAGGAGCTGCTAACCACCTCTAATTGCTGGCAGCAGGTCGGTTTCTCTGGGGGATGGAGTGGGGCAGGCAGGGAGCACAGGCTGTAATTACGGGCTGCCAGCACTCGCCCATCTGGGGAGCACCCTGGCTGCTGGCAGCAGCTCCCAACCTGTGAGCAGGGGCTGGAGGGCTGTGTCCTGGCCCTAACAGGCATGGAGGAGTTTGTGGGAGCCCATCTGGCGCCTCAGAAAGGGCCGGATCCTATAGGGCATCCCATGGGCTGAGCGCTGTGCGGGTGGGAGCAGTGCCTGTGTCCTTGCTCTACATCCCCGCCTCTGCCTGCCTGCTGCAAAATGCCGCACACGTGCGAGGGC
Organism: Penelope pileata; assembly: GCA_013396635.1. NCBI lineage: Eukaryota > Metazoa > Chordata > Aves > Galliformes > Cracidae > Penelope > Penelope pileata. Next base: position 256,640 of record WBMW01001085.1, on the reverse strand, counting down.
TGCGGTCCCGCAGCGGAAGCGTGTCTGCGTGTGAATTCCCCGGGGATCAGGAGAGGAAGGGGAGGATTTACATGGGAGGATGTCTCTGGAAATGAAGTGGCCAAGGCCAGGCTCCAGCTGGAAGGAGGTGGTGAAGAGGCTCTGGGGGATCTGGAACAGATCCTCCAGGCTTCTCCAGCCCTGCTTTTGCTTACGAAAGGGCTGTCAAGGGGAGAGAGATGTCCCCAGATAAGGGGCTGTCTCAGCCTGCCCCGGGGACGGGGTGTTCCCTATCCTGTGGTCATCTGGCAATGGTTTTCTTTGCTCAGGCAGCAATCTTGGGTTACAAACTGGGAATTGTCCAAAGCAGTTTTGGGAAGAACCTTTAGGCAGCTCACTGGGACGTTACTGACTTGCTGAACATCTTGGAAGGAAAATGCTTTGGCAAGCAAATTTAGGCTAGTCCTGGGCACAGGCCCAGGGGCAGGGAGGTGCAATAACGCGGGGTGATGCTGCTGGCGTGGCACTTGGAGGTGAGGAGGTGGCAGAGCTGGCTGTGCCTGCTCTCCCATCCTTCAGGAGTAGCCCAGACCAGAGCCAAGTGTGTGTCTAGAGATCCAGGAGCTTTAATATCCAAAACCAGCATGAATACAAGAATACAGAAAGCAACTGACTTGTGAGAGCTGGGATGTAACAGGGAGAGCCCAACACAAATTGTAGCCCAGGAAGAGCACACCAAGCCTTTCACCTTCAGGTCATGGGCTGAAATTCTAGCCCAGTCACAACTGGAAGTTGTCACCACCCTGAAGGCTGGAAAACACGTGCTGCATCTCAGGGACAGTTGTCCCTGGTGCAGATGTCTCCTCCGGGTAGCCCCGTGCACGTGCTGTGATCCCAGCCCAAGAGCTGAGCATAGGAGCAGCCCACTGGGATAGGTGGGTTCTGGTAGGTTCAGGGCAGGTTTTGGGGATTTTCTCTTCCATAAGTGCTTCCCAGATCTCTGGGCAAGGTCACTTTCAAGCTGACTTCCTGGCAGAGCCTCAGAGACAAAGCAAAGCTTTCACGGGCACTGCTCCCCTGCGCAGCAGGTCCTCAAGGTGAAAAGGGCAGTGCTGCTTTCAGCAGCAGCGCGGCTGCCCAGCCTCCTGCTGGCAGCAGCAGCTCGTGGGGCAGGATGGCAGCCCCCTTCTGCAGCACGTCCTGCCCTCCTGGACACCGGGGGCCCTTCCCCAGGGCCTCAGGTTCCACCCTGAGAAATTTGTCTGTCTCCAAGGGCAGGGAGCGAACGATTCCCATCTCCCTATCCCAGCACAGGCTGCTGCGCAGCTCAGCACCGGGGAGGGCTCTGGGACAGGAGCCAGGCTACCTGGATCTCTTTCTAAGCTGATTCCTCTTGGCAGGCTCCTATCCTGCTGAACCAGGGAAATGCTGCCCCAGGAGCTGGGGGCGGCATTTTGGCAGCTGTGAAATGCCACCCATGTGGATGGGAATTCCCTTCCTGCCCCGATAACCACTGTGATATCCGCAGAGTGCTGGCTGGGCTCTGGCAGCTGCACGTGTTAGTGGGCACAGGCTGGTGCAGCCCCAGCTTTTCCCCTGCTCCCCAGACTGTTTGCAGCACTTGGGCCTCTATCTGCCACCACCATTGCCAGCTGGAGGCTGAGCCGCCTTATACCCTTCTCTCCAAGATGCTCTTTCCCTGGGACATGACCTGAATTCACTGGACCATGAATCTGCAGCCTGCTGGCCATGCCCGGGCAGCCCCAGCGCACGTCGGTGTCCTTTGCAAGACACGCCAGCTCCAGCTGGCAGCACATCCGTCTCAGCCCGCATCCCTCTGAGAACCAGAAATATAAGTGCAGAGGAGTGTCTCTCGGTTGTTGTCCTCCCTGTGTGCGGTGGGAGGTGTTGGCAGCGAGAGCCGATTTATTTATTTATAGGGATCCTGCTTGTGCTGCTGCCCGGAGCTGCTGTCACGGTGCCTGTGTGCTGGTGGGGCTGCTCTGCAGGGGGGCTGCATTTTGAACACCCCTTCCCAGATGCTGTTCGCACCTTGGTGTCTCTGAGCCGTGAGCTGTCCCCGCGGGCTGCCTGCTGCTGCACTGTGTGCGGAGCCCAGGGGCTGACTCCCAGGATGACTTCTCAGCACACTCGGCTGCAGGCAGCCGGATCTGTGGGGCTGGGCTGGGAAGAGGAATTGCCCCTGGGATGCCCGTATGGCCTCGTGTGCCGGCAGCAGCCCAGCTGCCCCTGCCCTGTGCCTGCCCAGCACTGCGGCTCCCAGGCAACGCAGCCTTCCCCAAGCACTGAGCTCCTCTGGGGCCAGCTCCTGCCCACAGCCTTCGTGCCCTTCTGCAGCCATCCATCCTGTTTTCCAGCACACTTTGCCTCTCCCTGTCATTAATCAGCCCGAGAAAGGAGGCTGAGCTCACCCCGCACACCACCCCAACCTCTGATCGCCCGCTCTTATTTATGGTGCTGTGAATCAGCACAGGGACAGCAGTGTGAGAGCTGTGCCGGAGCCTGGAGCCCGGCAGCAGCTGTGCAGCTGGGAAACAGTTGGGTTCTGCAGCCCCTTTGGGAGGTGCTGGAGCCCTTACCATTGTGACACCCAATGGCTGTGAAACCCAAATATCCTCACGTGGGGGTGGTAGGAAGAATTGTAGAGGTGCATGCTGACAGAGGGGAGCAATGCTGCCATCCTGCTCGGCAGCATTCATGTCATGGAGAGTTGCACCGTGGATGTTCACTGCTTCGCATTTTTAAAACAAAAAGACACAGGTGGGATGCGTGCTCCAGGGCACCGTGCTGTGCTCCTGGGGGATGCAGCCTTTGCACAGCCAGTGCCTTTCCTGAGCTGGTGGGTGCATGGACTCAGATTAATCCATCGTATGATGAAGTGTTGGCGCAGCATCTGATCTCACCAGTGTGTTCAGCTTTCCTTGAGCTTGGCACTGTTATGGACGGAGTTAGCCCATCTCACTAATATCTTGGCGTGTAATAGTTTGAATGCTATGCCCCTGAAATCAATATATATTATTCAAGGTGATAGCAGAGCTAGAATGAGCCCTTCAGCCATGCCAGGGATATCTGGATGGCCATGTGTTACGTGGGTTGGTGACCTGTCTTTGTGTGTGTGAGGGATGGTGCTGAGGAGCAGCCTCTCTCCATCCGGCTGTGCCAGAAGAAAAAGGTGAGCATCTTTTACATGCTGCTGCAGAACTGATGGGTTACTAATTACTGTAATAGAAAATATTATCCCTCAGAGGATGTTGTTATTTTATAAACAAGGGGATAATTTACAGCTTAATTACCTACATCGAGAGTTAATTGCTGAGCATAATGAATACATACATTTGCAAGCATAATGTTTGCTTTGCACCGACTCCTCAGGCAAGGCAACAAGAGACAGGATTTTGATAAGTAACCTGGAGTTGTGTGAAATGACATCGGGTCCAAATCCCAAAACCTCCTCGAATAGGGCATTGTCCTCTCTGAAGTGAAGGGCACTGCGTTCCTCAGCTCCTTCAAAGTGCATTCACACTGCTGTGCTCACCGGTGTGGGAACATGGGGGGAAAAGGCAGAAATCCCCTAAAAGCAGCGCAGAGAGCTGAGCAGCAGCCCAGCCCCAGGGCAGCACGCTACACTAATGCAGGTGCAAGATTCTTAATGCTAGGACATGCACAGGGAGCATGCAGGAATGCCCCAGGGAACACCTGGCCACCCACTGCCACCACTGCCACCCACTGCCACCGCTGCCACCACTGCCCAGCACACTGCAGGCACCTGTGCTGTGCCCGTGCTGCTCCACTGTCCCTGGCTGCCCACGCGCAGGCTGATATCTTTATTGGAGGCTGTTAAAGGCAAACCTCCCAACAGCAATAACGCCACTACAAAGCGTTTCTAAGAAAAGGTACGTGGGAATAAGGGAGATAGGGAGATCCCAGCCAATTTCAGTACAATACAAGGCTGAAGTATCCTTATAAAGTTAACAAGTCGAATTTAAATGTATACAAGGCTCGGGAGCATACAGGAAACAGGATCAGCCAAACCTTCAAAGGCACATCATTGTCTTTCAGAAGGCCCACTGAGAGGCTCACGCCATAAAAAAGGTGTATTCAAGTGGCTGATAAGGTGATAAAGGCGGTGGAGAGATGCCAGCAGAGTGGGCACGGATGCTCGCAGCAGGGATGTGGGTGTCCCGGCGCATTGTTACGGAGCTCTATTGTCCTGCTCCCGCGCTATTGCCCTGCAATAAAATGGGGGTGGGGGGCAGGCAGGTGATTTCCCATGGGGCCAGCAGTGGCCCTTGTCACCGGCTGCGTGCTGGGGGCTCAGCGCACTCCCTGTGGGCTCCCAGGGAGTGGCTGCTATGGGCGTGCAGCAGTGCCTGCTGCTCCTGTTGCACGGTGCTGCGTGGGGATAGCTGCCTGTGTGCTGCATTCGTCGTGTGCCGGTGTGCTTGCACCTTGTGCCCGTCTGCTGGATAGCAAGGAACAGTGCCACCTGACCAGCGGCCATCCATGCTCCCTAAATAGGAAAGCATGAATAGAAAGTGAGATCGCAAAGCATCAGTAGCAAAGGCAATTGAAAAGCATCCCTAGGCTGCAGTGCTGGAGTCTAGAGAATGCCCAACCACACAGCCACTGGAAAAACCAAGGTCATTTCATGGCTTGTTTGTGAGCAGGAAGCAAACCCACACTGATCTGCTGACTGTGAAGAGGCCAGCAGATCTGGAGTGCGCGTTGCAGGACCTGGCGTGCAGGAATTCACGAAACATAAGGCCTGTCAAAAGTCATTTTTAAATGAAATGCAATGTCCTAGCAAAACACATGCCTCGCACATAAAACAAAACCAAAGTACAAAACGTGGCGTTTAAAGGCTGGATTGAGTCTAAAGTGAATAGAAGCCACATGCACACATCTGAGATCAGATTTTGGCCTGATTTTAAACTTTGTTCACAGAGTCTGTGGTGAGAGCAGAGAGCCAAAGGCTCCGTCCCCTTTTGTGGCCCTCAAGCAGTATTTCTATGCTTCCCCAAGAGGGAAACCCCTTGGTCGTGTGCTGGGCTGGGAGCTGAGGATGCTGAGCATGGCCATGTCCCGCTGCAGCCAGATCCATCCTGGCCAGGAAGCGGTGTGTGCCTGCACACGGGCAGCTCTGTGCAGGGTGAGCAGCTGAGCAACACCTGGGGTTTCCCACAGAGGTGTTAGTGCTGAGCCTCTATTAATTGGGGAGAGGGCAAAATAATGCTGGCAAAATGTTGTCAGATACTTCAAATTAATGATTAATTCTCGATGGAGCGATAGCGTTTGATGTGGTCTTTGCTGGTTTAAACAGGAGGAGGGTGATTCACTCTAAAGGAATTTATAAAAACACAAGTATTTGCTCATGGACAATAAATACTGGGGCAGATAAAAAGGGGGATGAAGTGTTCAGCTCCATGATAGCAGCTCTGCTCGAGAAAACTTTTGACCTTCTCACATCTTAAATCAAGACAGCTCCCCCCATCTCTGCTCCAGGGCTGCCCATGGTGCCGATGGGATGGGTGTGCAGCAGGGACGGGTGTGCTGCAGAGATGGGCTGGACACAGGCTGTGGCTCCAACCGGTCCCTGTCAGCCCAGTGTCTGTCCCATCCCTGCTGAGGAGCTGGGGCAGCCACTGGTACCCAGGGCAGCATGACCCGGCATGTGCACGGTGTGATCCGTGGGTGTGCATTCCTGATGCCACCCAGGGATGTGAGGCAGCAGCACCAGGCGGTGATGGCAGGGTGACACTTGCCCCGTGTGCCCCACAGCCACCCGCCGTGTCCCTGGGGCAGGGAGTGCCCCGCTGTTCCCGTGGGAACACGCCGCAGCCTGGATAACCCTTGCACCTCGCTGGGGCTCTGCCAGCGACATGAAAGCGCCCGGGCCTGCCGATGGCTGCGGCATGACGCCGGGTTTATTGGGGCGAGATGAGCCGCTCGCGCTGTACAGGACAGCCTGGCACACGGCGTCACCTGCTCCTTCCTTCCTTCCAGCCGGGAGGGGCTCAGCATGTTTTGCTCCGGATCTCTTAACAAAATTCCCCTTTTTTCCCCATGGGGCAGGCGCAGGGCTCTCAGCTCCCGCCCCGTGCAGAACACCTACAGCCCTCCGTGCCGGTGACGCTGGCAAGTGACAGCAGCGCCTGGTTCCAATTAACCCGGGGGCAGCCGGGGGCTCTCTGGTTGCACGGGAGGGGAGGAGCAGCCTTTGCTAGCAGCAGGGCTGGAGCCCGGGGTGAGGAGCTGCTAAAAAAAGCAGATGGTTTCTCTCTTTCCTTCCTCCTCCTTCCCCTCCTTTCTTCTCTTTTTTTTCCCCATTCTGCGGAACAGACAGCCCAGCAGCACATTTTTCACCATCAAAGCTTCGCTGAAGGGAATTCTCCACCACTATTTCATTTCTTCCTGATGTTCACAGATCGTAAAGCAAACGGCCTCTGGAGGATGAGGACAGCAGCCGCGTCCCAGGGCGGCTGCGGAGGGCCAAACCCGTACCTCTGACACACGGCAGCAGGGAATGCACGCGTGTGCCCACGTGCAGATGCTAGGTGCCAACCATGGCCCGGGAGGTGTGGGATGGGCAGAGGTCTGCAGGACAGTTCTGGGGCTGGGGGATGAACCCAATGGATCTGACCTCTTTTTTCCAATGGCTTGGACAAAAAAGTAAGCAGCTGCTGGCGAGATGCAATGCTGCTGACTGGGGAGATACAGCAGCATGGAAATGGAGGAAGAAATCACCCCACAGGAGCAATGTGTTGGTTGTTGCTTGAGGACAGCACACGCCCTGGGCAAATAGGGCAGCTGTGGGGCTGTGAGGGGAGGGACAGTGAAGGACGGGCACCAGGTGTGCTGCATCCCTGTGCTCCTCTTCCCCCATGGCTGACTAGGCAGCACAGTAAAGCCCTACAGACATGGCTGGTTTAGGGGAAATGTTGGCTCCCCTGCACTCTATGCACACACCATGGAGACTGTCTGCACGCCAGGGCTGTCCCCAGCACCCTGGGGTCACCATGCCCATGTTGGCACCTATCGCAGGGTGCTGGGGAGGTTCAGATTCGGTATTAAGAAAAAATTCTTAAGAAGAGTGGTGTTACGTTGGAACAGGCTGCCCAGGGAGGTGGTGGAGTCACCATCCCTGGAGGTGTTCAAGGGTTCATGTGGCACAGGGGGACATGGTTTGCTGGGCATGGTGGGGAAGGGTTGGTGGTTGGATTAGGTGATCTTAGTGGTCTTTTCCAACTGTAATGATTTCACAATTCTGTGGTTCTATGATCCCAGCCCCTGTTAACAGGGCTTGTTTCAGGAGTGTGGCGCAGCCTGATGGGGCCGGAGTGAGCTCCACCAAAGAGTTTATGGCTTTCACACCCCGTCAGGCTGATGGATGGCTGCGCTCCCTCAGTGCTCAGCGCCTGCAAGGGTCAATTACAGCGATTACTTCAAGGAGCCAAACCGGCTGCTGGCAGTGCTGGGGAAAGCCTTTGTTTTGGGTTCAGCTTTGAGAAGGGAAGGCCAAAGCACCGGGGCCTGGGCTGCACAGGGTGGGAGGAGGCCCAGTGCCCCGCTGGGAAGCGCCCGAGCGTAGGCCGGGCACTGGTGTGCGGCTCCTCCCACGGGGCCGGGGGCTGTGCTCGCCTGTTGGGGTGCGGGCAGGGCTGGGATTTGCGGGATTATGCCGCAGGAATTACAAAAGAGCAGACTTTCCCACAGATGCTTCCATGGGCGCTCTGAGCGGTGTGTGAGCGGCGCGGCCCGCCCGCCTCGCGGTGCTGGGGGGAGCGCGGGAACAGCGTGCACGGTTTTTAATAATTAAGTAACTTTAATTGTCCTGGGAAAGTGGCGCTTGCCTCAGGGCACTCTGCACAAACTCATAATTAGTGTTACCAGGAGAGATTACGGGAAGGAGAACTGAGGAATGATTCACTTTTGCTTTTTAAACCTCCCTGCGTTAAAGCTGCATTATCCCCCAGTGAAAGGCCCCACAGAGCTGTGGGGGGGGCACGTGGCTGGCACCTGCGGGACAGAGATGCCCAGGGGACAGCGATGCCCGGCACTGGACCCACCCATGGCCCTGCACAGGCCTCAGCTTCCACCGCTGGAGATGTGCTGTGCAGGGCACGGGGCTCGGTCCCAGGTTAAATCCCCAGATTTGGCAAAGCACAGCTCCTCCTTGGAGTCAGAGGGTTGCTCATCCTTTGTAAATCTGATTTATTTCAAGCAAATACAATGTGTAAAATGCTCAACCTGGCCATGCTCCTGCACATCCAGAGTCCTGGGTTCCCTTTGGGGTGGGGGCTCCTGTGGCCACACATCCCTGGTGTGTTGGGAAAGCCCCTCCTTGGGCAACAATCCCCCATGGTTCAGCCATATCCCAGCACTGCTGATGCCCTTGGCCATCCCAAAGTGTCCCTGCAGAGGAAACAGGCAGCCTCGTGGCAGGGACATGGGGTGGGCATGGGAGGAGTGGGGCCGGGGCTGCACAGCCTCCCCATGCGCGCGTTGCTGGCGCGACCGCCCGCTCGAACCCGACAAGCCCCCTGGCTGCAGCAGCTCTTTTCTTTCTTTTTTCCTTTCTTCTTCTTTTTTTTTTTTTCCTCAAAGCAAATCACTGGGCTCACACAGGACGCAAGGTATTTTGCTCTATAGAAATCCTTTTTTCAGGCAACTATGTCAAGAATGTTTTCATACTTTGGGCTGGATGGGAAAAAAAAAAGGGCTTAATCCCCCGAGATGGTTATTTCTCTGAAAACAGACATGCAAATGCTGGACTTGTCAAACCTTAAAATGTTTTCTTTATTCAGGGAATTACTGCCTGCCTGCTGAGCCCGGGTAATGCTGACAGCCTAAGCCTGGGGCCTTGGCAGCCGAGCATGCAGAGTGTGGGAAAGGGCGGCCGAGGCACGCGCCAGATAAGATCATACAATAAATGATACAGCCCTGCGGAGTGCACGGCCACTTTCATATGCAAACAGGCTCCCGGCGCACGCACACGCGCGGCCGCGCCTCACCTTGCAGCAGGGAGCCCGGCTCCGGGCGGGTGGCGGCGGTGCGTGCCCCGCAGGGACCGACCCGCGCACCGTGAGGGCTGCGGCTCTGCGAGCACGGGGAATGGCCATTGAAGCACATTTCTGGTTCTTAATTGCATGTTTCGGAGGCAGCACGCCGCTCCTGGCCTCCTTTAGGTGCACACGCCTGGGGCTGGGCAATCCAGTGACAATTTCTGTGCAGGATCAAGGAGTGGGATCAAGGAGGCTGCCACGTCCCTGCTGTCACCCTGTGCGGGACTGCAGGAGGTTGGCACGAGCCAGCGCTGTCCCTCTGGCTGTGCGCGTGGCACCTGCGTCCCTTTGTCACCAGTGCGGTGACCTGCAGCAGGCAGCGTCCCGTGTCTCCGGGGACAGAATCTCGGCGCAGCACTCTGACAGCCTGCAGGATCTTGAGTGCGGGTGATGCTGCCACACAGGGGTGGCAGTGGCAGGGCCACCTCCACTGTCCCCGTGCGCTGGGTGAGCGCTGCCAGCCGCTCCCTGCAGCTCAGGGCAGCCCAGGGCAGAGGCAGGGCTGGGGCATCCTGGCCGCTTACTCCTGGCTTAACGCGGCGCATTCACACAGATAATCTGTCAAGGAAAAAATGAGCCAACAAGCTATCTATTCTTGTCTGTGCTATTTTCCCATGTCAGGAGCAGGCTGGGCTGAAAAATGTAGGTTTCCCCTTTCATCTTGCCTTTCAGAGCCCCCTGAACAAGATGCCTTTCTTTGCGAGCGCTCACTCAGGAGATCTTGCCTTGAACAGCAGAAAAGGGGGTTTTCTTTCCTTTTTTTTTTCCAGTATCAGTGCCCATTCCCAGCCTCTGACCGCCCAGCAGCAAGATGTCATGTGCTGGGGGTTCCACCAGCCCCCAGCTCCACAGCACTGAATGGGGGCAGGGGTATTTCCCTTTCCCCATGGGGACATTTTATTTGAGCTCGAAAAGAAGCTCCTGGCGAGGCCAAGACAACACGGGTGACCCCTGGTGACCAGCAGCCCCCGTGTTTCCCCACACTCCAGCACACAGCAGGAGGGTGGGGGGGGGACATGCACGTGCTGCTGCCTGTGGTGGTGGCAATCCTTGGTCTGGGTGTCTCAGGGTTGTGTGCTCCTTTCATACAGTTGCGTTGGTCTCATAAAAGCAAGAAATATATTTTTACAGGCTCTGTGTTCTGCCTTTCATTAATGGCGTTCCTGGCGGGCTCGCTGGTTCATTCTGCCCCGGCAATGGCAGCACCGCCGCTCTCCATCGCTCTCCATGGCTGCGTGGCCACTGTTGATCTATGGAAGTGGTTTGCAAAGAATAATATTTGAGATGGCCAGGTACTGGCCGGGGGCAGGAAGGGGCGTACCGGCAGCACTTGTGCCGCACACATCCAGCTATCTGGTTTCTTGTAAAAGCAAATACTTTAAAGGGCTTTGGGCTGCTCTGCTTCCTTCACTGTTTCAGAAGGGCTGAAAACTGCTCTCCCGTGAGCCATGGTTTCCCCACTGTGGGGACCACATGTGGAAAAAAAAACAACCCCAAAACAACAGAGGTGGGTGCTGTTGCCTCCTGCAGACCCAGGGAGGTGGAAAGCTGCTGTGTTCCTCCAGCCTCCAAGGAGTCCCTCTGCCCCCACGCTGAGCACTGAGCAGATGTCTCCATTCAGTGCAGTGCATGGCTGCTCATGGCTCCTTTCCCCTTAGCTCCTCGTGGAGGCTTCCTAAGAGGGGCAGACAGCCCTGTGGTGCCCGCAGAGCCAACACCATGCCCACGGTCACCGGAGAGCTGTCAAAAGGGCCAAAGGGCACAGGGATGTGGCTTTCCCTCAGAATATTTTGGAGGCAGGGCTGCTGGGAGGAGCTGCAGGGAAATGGGGAGCAGACAGAGCGGGCGGCTAATTGCAAGGAGCAAAGAGACCTAGGTGAGATAAAAGAGAGCGTTTGCATTGTCTGCATTCCCCCAGACATCGCAGACTTGCCTCCGGCTGCTTGGCAAAAAGCTGTTTCCAGCCTTTGAGGAGGTCATGGTTAGTCTGGAATGAGGCACGACCAGCAGGCAAGGCGAGCAGGCACGGAACCGGCTCCTCCATCTGGGGGAGGGCTGGGAACGTGTAACTACGATGGCACGTGGTGCCTCAGCGCTGCCATTGCTCTGTGCTGCAGCACCCAGAGCCCCCACCTGCAGCTGGAGCAGCTCCAGGCGCTGCGGAGAGCAGCTCCCTGCCTGAACACACAGACGGGTGGAAACGGGCACAAAACCACTTTCCCACAGGCAGCGGGGGCCTGGGCTGAGCTGACATCCCCACGCTCACATCCCCAGCCCCATGCTGCAGTGGGGTTCTCCAGGATGGGCAATGCTCAAACCTGAAGCTGCTGGAGCTCCCTGGGGTGCCAGCCCTCCCCGCAGCTCCAAATCCCTGCAGCATCCCCACGACGGCTGTGAGCTGAGCGAGCCGTCCCAGAGGGCTGCGGGTGATTTGCTGGGAATGAGCACAGCCACCTCCCCATGGCTGGGAAATGGATGGCACCAGAAGGGAGACTTGGTCCTGGTGCGCAGGTGAGGTCCCAGCACATGGGGCTGGTGCTGCTCACACCAACCCCTGTGTCACCACCCAGTGCAGGTGGCACTCACAGACCCATGCAGGCTGGGCACGGCGCTGCGGGTCCTGCGGTTGCACGGGAGGCCCAGCAAAACCCTGGGGAGGCTTTGCCCCCGGCTCTCCCAAGGGTTAAGCGCTTGCACAGAGCCCGCTCTGCCCCTCCGCCTCCCTCGCCCTCCAAGGGCTGTGCTGGTGCCAAAGTCGGAACCTGCTAATCAGCAGCTCCCAGCGGCAGCCCTCCGTCTGCCTTGACTCCTGGCCAAGCGCGGCCGAGCCTGCCGGCGCAGGAATGTGTGAGAGCCATGTGTCACTCCTCCAGACTGTGGGAAAGTGCTGCTCCAGTGAACTCACAGCAGCTGCCCTGCCCCAGCCCGGCCGTGCGGCGGGAGCAGCAGCCGGAGCTCACCGCCCTCCCCGGCGCATTTTCTCTCAGCGGACCCACTGCCAGCCCCCAGCCCTGCGGGTGGCATGGCACATCTGAGCCCTCTGCAGCCCCGCTGGGCTCCACAGGGCCCGCAGCCCTGCAGGAGGGGTGGGGGAGGAAATTCAGCTGTCCTGTTTGTATTTAGAAAACAGACTTCCCCCACTTTTTTTTTTTTTTTGTGAAAGGAGTGGGTGTGGGGGTGCTGACAGCAGGACCCCGCAAGCCAGGAGCTGTCCCAGCGCTGGTTGTGGCCGCCCTACTGCCACCTGGCACTTGTACAAGAGCCTTCATCTTCAAAGCCTCAGGCAGACAAAGGCCCCTTTCAGCGCCTGGAGCTGGCCCTGGTCAGCCCGGCTGGGACGGAGCCACAGCGCTCAGCTGGGCTGTGGCACAGGCAGGAGAAGGGTGATGGGTGGGCAGGGAGAGAGCAATGAGTGGGCAGAAGAATGGTGGATGGACAGGAAAAGGGTGATGGGTGGGAAGGAGAAGGGCAATGGGTGGGCAGGAGAAAGGCAATGGGTGGGCAGGAGAAGAGCGATGGATGGGCAGGAGAAGGGCAATGGATGGACAGAAGAATGATGGATGGCCAGGAAAAGGGCAATGGGTGGGTAAAAGGGGGATGGATGGGCAGGAGAAGGGCGGTGGGTAGGCAGCATCCCTGCAGCGCACTGCATGTGTGTACCAGTGCTGTGAGGGGACACTCTGCAGCCCCCCAACACTAAATTCACACATGAGCAAGACCAAAGGGTATGGAAAGTGGGAGCAATGTTTCCTTCTGCCCCAAGGGATTAATGGCCGGCAGGAGACTGGGAGAGCAGGGTTTGTGCTTGGCGGGAGGGCAGAAATGCAAAGCGCTGAAGCAGCACATTCGCCTTGTGCCCCCACGTCTGCCGCCAGCCCTCACCGGCTCCTCCTCGCCTCGCTGGCCCCAGCACATCAGGCTCTGCAGACAAGCATCTATTTCTGCCCTCATTTTCATCTTGTTCCTTTAAGCCTCACATGGACTCTCGTTAAAGCTGCTTGCTGGGGACTCATTAACTTGGCAGGCTCAGTGAACTCAGATCAATTAAAATAAAGCTTCTTAGGTTCTCTGCCCTTTGCTGCAGTGCTTCCAGCTCCCAGCCACAACCATGGCCATACAGAGAAGGGTGTGCACAGTCCCCACCCATCCCAGAGGTGTGCGGCCACCTCCCTACACCTCGGCATTGCTTGAGGATAAGTGCTGCCTGGTTCATCTCAGAGGGGATCCTGAAGCTCTTGCTGTATTTAGTCCAATGTTCTTATGTGCCCATTGACAACGGTGGTGTTAAGTGAGGAAGAAGAAAGGCAGTCATCCTCTTCCCCCTAGAAGCGCTCTGGATGCCCTGTAGCCTGTATATGGGTGGGATGTTCATGGTGCAGCACTGCCACCGACTTCCCATGGCTGCAGTGCCTGTGGTGCACCCCTGGATGTTTCAGAAGCCTTTGCAGAGAGATGCTGGCTGTCCATCCAGAGCCACACAAATTCAGCACCCTTCATGTCCCTTCATCTCCTGCAGGGACCCAAAACTGAGCTTTGGCCTCACACCTGTGGCCTCTCCACCCTTTGCTTCAGCTGCCATCGCTCTTGGACTTTCTCCCCACAACAGCTGTGGGTTTAGGGGAGCCCCAGTGCAGCATCCCAGTAACAAAGCCAAATCCAGACCATTGCCACCACTGGGCTGGAGCTGGCTTGGTGTTTGGCCAGGGCTCAGCTGGGGCTCAGCCCAATCTGGGCGGAAGGCCTGAACCATGTGTGAGCCTTCCCTGCTGCTCTCATCGGGTGCGGGCAGCGCCTCTTTCCTCTGCTTACATCTTCCAGAGGCAGGCAGGGAAGAACAGCTTGTCCTCAAGCATGCAGTGTTTATCGGATGGAGCGGATTCTGTGCTGGAAGGATGCGATGACCACGTCAGACCCATCCCTGCTTCAGAACCCATGGCCAAGCCGTGTCACCTCCTGAAGTGGGGGCACATCCTGCTCCAGCTGCTTGCCACGCTGCCTGTGAGTGTCCCTGCACGGCCTCTCAGCTGGGGAGAACACCCACAGCCAGTGTTGGGCGCGGACCTACATCCTTGCCCCAAAGCCCTGGGAGCAGGGAAGTTCGCCTGCAGAGGAACTGAGCTGGGAAGCTCAGGGTCAGCAGCTTCTGCTTGCCAGAAATGAACAAGAAAAGCAAACAACTCGTGCAGCCCTCCTCTGATTGGGGTTTTGTTACACTTTCCAAACACGTCAGTCAAATATTCAGTAAGGATCAGCCAAATCTTTCCAAGGCTTTGAGGCTCGGTTTCAAATGAACATTGGCCTTACTGACACGTTGCAGAAGTTGGACTGCACTGGAAGAACCACAGTGCGTGCTTGGAGCAGTGCTGCTACTGCTGCACGTGGACACGCAGCTGGGACCCCACAGAGCTGGGTGCTGCCATCCCACTCAGCATCGCCCTGCTGCCTTCCAGCAGCTCTCCTCACCCTTCGTCTCAGTCTGTGTGTGTGCATGTGTTTAAGTGCTAATGACTGTGTTTACACACTGAGTATATCTGTTGGGCATCATCTGTGGGATGCAAATTTGGGATGATGAATTAGCGTGTTCTGGTCTGCTGCAGCCCCACGAGAAGGGCGATGACGGCCAAGTGTTTGTTTTTGCAAGGAGAAGCTGCCATGAGCTGCAGGCTCAGAAATTAGGGGTGAGGAAAAGGAAGCCCGGCCTCTCCCTCAATTTGAGCAGAAGCCAACTGGGAGGCAGAAGGCCCGGCTGGCAATGTGCAAAAAATGCCGATGGGGGCTCGGAGCTGGGCCGGGCTAGGGCAGCTCCCCGGCCTCAGCTGCTGCCCGCTGGCTGGGCAGCTTGGATAGCTCTGGGTAGCGTTTCTGCTCGCTGCTGGTCCCTGCTTAGCGGGCACATTTCTGGGATGGCAGAGCTGCCCCAAGCCCTTGGACACCAGGCTCGGCCCCCATCTCAGATTCAAGGCACCTGCTGCCTCCAGGCAGCCCGGGGAGCCCAGCCAGGGAGCGGCTGGGTTTGAGCCCCGGCAGTGGTATGGAGCCGCTGCAACACAACACACAACATGGGGACTGTGAGGGCTGAGAGCCCTCTGAGAGCAGACAGCGTCTCCCACTGCCCCTTGGCTACCCCAAAATTCTCAGCATTGCAAAAAGTCAGGTGTCTGGTTCAGCACCCATGGATGGCTGGCTGCGTTTGGGGGTCCTGAGGCACCACGCTGGGATGCTGTCCCCAAGGAGTGAGGAGCAGGGGATGGCCCCTGCAGCCCCACAGCCTCCCCGGGTCCCAGCACCATCACCGTGAGCCCTGGGAGAGGTCTGGGGGTCGCCATCACCCTCCCACCATGACCAGGGAGGAGCAGGAAGTGTGACAAGGGACAAGAAGCCAGCCCTGCTGAGCGCTGGGAGCTTGTCTCTTTGGAAAAGGACGGACTTCAGCACAACTGGTCAAAGCCAGACACTTTATCCAGTTCTGGTTTTTAAAAAATATTTCTTATTCTAGTTTGTATTTTTTTTTTAAGAAAAAATTCTCTTTTAAAAATATATCTTCATATTCCATTACTAGGGTGAAGAACCAAAAGCTGTTTTGTGTTTGGAAGGCTTACCCTTAAAACAAACACTTCCTGCAACGATTGCTTTTTTAACACCAAAATCATCCAACCAAAAGCTAGTTCCTTGATGTGATATTTTTATGTTGGTCAACCTTATAGTTGTAACCTGGAAGCGTGTCAGCAAACCACTGGCAAATGGCTCAGGTGGGTCCTAGGAACCAGGGACGCAGGCAGGGCAGAGCAGTGGGGCCACGGCCCGGAGCCTTTGCCCAGAGACTGCCAGGGGAAAGGAGAGGCGGGGGAAGATTTTAATGATTTAGTCCTGAGCACTCTGGAGCATTTCCAGTTTGCAAATTACCACTGCATTATTAGGCTTTAATTCAGTCTGCTCCGGGGCATTGCTTTCCTTTACAGAGAGGAGTGGGGTGAGGTGTCCAGGGCCATGCACCCGGCACTGTGCGTCCCCAGCGGCCCTGGGTCTGCCCTGCTTTGGTCCCTGTTCTTCATCCAGCTGAATCAACGGGGGAGGAAAACGTGCCCCGAGGTGTGCTGGGGATGTGCGATGTCATTAAGTGCCCCTCCTGCACGATAAATCCCACAGGAAGAGCCATGGAGAGACTGAGTAGCAGGGGATTGACTCCTGCCTCCATCAGCCCTCCCTTAGGGGCTGAGCCCCCCCTGCTCTCCAGGACCTGCAGGGCATCCCCGTGTGCTCAGTGCCATGTGCTCGCACATCACTGCTGGAGACAGGTCCCTGGGTGCCACCAAGCACCCGCCAACGGCAGCGCCCTTGGAGCTGGCATCCTGCCCGGGGTCACCCAGCCTGGCAGTGGCAGCGTCTGAGCCACTCTGGGCATATTCTGCAGCAGTGCTTCTGGTTTTGTGCAAGGAGAAAGCAGAAGACCAGAATCCCTCCCTTAACCCCTACAGATGGCTCTGTCCTGGCTCTGACCCCTGCGTGCAGCATGGTGTGTGGTGCACACACAGCACTGCCCAGCAGGGTGCCAGGAAAGGGAGGAGGGTGAATGAGTTCCCCCAGCCCACTCTTATCTGCTGGCTGCTGAGTGAGGCGCGATGGGTTCCCCACCACGGGGCTGCTCTGTCTCTTATCAGCTGGCACAAGCCCCAGTGCTCCGCAGTGGCCATTAATCACCTGCAGCCGCTCCTCCAAACAGAGGGGCTGCCCCCTGCCGCGTCCCTTTGGGGGCTGTGCTGCAGGAGACAAGATTGTGGGGGCTTTAAAAGGGTGGGGCTGTACTTCTATCAATCCCATTTTTGTCCTGCCATATGGCAGCCGCCCACCGAGTGCGCCGCGTCACCCAACCTAACCCACGGGCAACCCAGGGCACAGCATGGCTGATGACCCTGCAGGCCCCAGGTCACCCTGTCACAGGCCCCATGTCACCCCACTGCAGGCCCACAGAGCGCTGGGCTCAGCCACAGGCACAGCCCCATCCAGGGGCAGCTGCTGCCAGAGCCTGGCTTCTCCCTGGAGCATGGGTGTGATGCAGCTGGGCCCACAGGCTGGGAAATTTCTGTCAGGAGGAACACTGAGGGCTGGCGCCAAGGCAGTGACCCTTGCAGGGCCGCTGGCCGTGTCCTTTTACCTCTTTTTACCTCTTTCATCTGAGCCAGGGCAGACGTCGGGGCCGTCTGCATGCTCAGGCTCTGGTGCCATCAGCCCGCGGGTGGCACTTGTCCCTCGGTCACACCTTCCCTGTGCCCAGATGGCGCGAAGTCCTCGCTGTCCCCGTGTCAGCTGAGCCAGGGGCAGCCCGGTGGCTGAAACTGGAGCTGGGGCAGCCGCAGGGCCACGTGCACGTTCTCCTCCGTGGACATTTTAACCCTGGTGGCATTTCTCACAAAGGGGCCAAGGACAGGACTTGTCTCCCCTCGCAGTCATTTTCATTTTCCTTTCTTTCATGCAGCCTCACATGGGACCACTGCAACAGTGAGCCAGTGGGGATTTACTGTCATTGCTGATTCTTTCCAGAAAAGAACCCCCTATGATCCATTCCAGAGCAGTGGTGGGGCTGGCTGGATGTGCACTGTGCCGATGCTTGCTCGGGTGCTGGGGCATCCCAGGCTGTGCCCTGTGGGGCCGTGCATTATGTCATAGGAGCTGCAAGGCGCAAGTGGGAGCTCGTTCCAGTGCGTAATGGAAAGCACTTGTCCCTTGTAATGTTCTCTGGCCATAAAATGTCAGATGGATGTAAAAGTTATAAATACATCAGGGTGCACATAAGCACAGCACGGTGTTAACCCTGTGTCGGGCGCACTGCTCTCACTCTGCAGCCCCACAGGCTGACCCAAGGACAACGGGAAGGGAGCAAATGTCACCCGTGCTGTGTGACACCAGTGGCAGATGCTGGCACAGCGATGGCAGGAGCCGGGGTGCATGCTGCCACGGAGCCCTGCCCAAAGGGTTGGGAATTTCATGGGGCCGGTGGTGGAGGGCTTTGCAATACAGCAGCATGCTGTGGGTGGGGGTACCCATGTACAGCTGTTGAAGGAGGAACAGGAAAAGTGCTGAGGACACCAGCTCCACCCTTGAGAGCCTTGGTACCCTGCAGCAGTGCACAGGCAGTCCTGGCCCAGGCTGGAGAGGGACTTGCAGGGTGCAGCATCCCCTCCAAATTGTGCCCCTAAGTGAGGGGACATGTGTGGACCTCAGGAGCAGCCGTTGGAGCAGGGAATGGTGCTGGCAGAGGGGCTGGGGACACTGCCAACTGCACAGAGAGGTCACCCCTGAATCGAACAGGGATCGCTGGCCGTTGTGCTGGGATGTCAGAAATTTCCTCTGGGTATGCATTCCCGTATACCTATACATGGTTGTAACAGTTGAAGCAGATCCCAGAGCCCGGGAGGACATTCCTGAGAAACCTCTCGCTTCTGCAGTGCCAAGACTTCGGAGCACAGTCTCGGAGCTCCAAAGGTAAAGCTTGGAAATGAAACGTGAGCCCAGGGCAGGAATTCCCGCAGGAGAGCCCCACAGAAGGGCAAGATGCAGAGGAGAAGGAGGACTTGGGGGAACAGGTGCAGGCAGCCCTGCGAGGCTCACCCGCGCCCACAAATACTCCAATGGAAATACTGAGAGGAGCAGCAAGTAATGATGCAATAAATCTTTTAAAAGAAACAATAAGACCGGGACAGCTGGTATAAAAAGGAGCACGTTCCCTTGGCTACCAGAGGCTTTAGGAATGAAGAAATTGGAGAGGGTGAGCAGCAACGTATTAGCAGGAGAAGGGGAGAAAACAGTAATCCCAGGGAAATCTAAGTTCTGTAAACCTGAGGAAGACTCCTGGGCAATCTGAGCAGTTTTCAAAAGGCTCTGTGGGCAGCACAGTGAGAGAAGAATTGTTGGAGACTGCTTCACCCAAGCAAAATCTCCAAGGTGGAAGAGCAGAGAGCGTGCAGTGCTGGGTGCTGCAAGGGCAACTCATCCTTAGCCCTGCTGCCTTGGGCTGTTCTCACTGCCTGAAAAGTCATTCCTTTTCTTTCAGCTGTGAATTTTCTTCTTTAAAGTTTCTTTGCATGGCCCTCCTCCTCTGGTGCTGCGAGAGACCCAACAGAGGCTCCTGCATCCCTCTATTCCATCCATTGCACAGCATGAAATGGAAGCAGCTCCCCCGGGCTGTCCCCATGCACGCTCTGTGCCTGTTCTCTTGGCCAGCTCTCAGCTGAGGAACCCGCTGGAACGCTACAGCTGCTCTAATGAGTAACACACTGCTTCAGTGGGACGACGCTTTCAGAATGCACTGTGTTTTACAGCTACCATAAATAATGAAATCAGTATTTGTAAACTATACTTTAAGGAATCCATTCTTTTCCAGAGATTTCAAAAGCATGTCATTTTCCATATTGTGAAGTTTGCCAGCTTGTCTATTTTTAGCAATTCTTACTCTACTGATGTGGTCAAGACAGTCCTTAAACAGAAAAGAGCGGCTGCCTGCCTTGAAGGTATAAACAAGCAGACATGTGATGGGAAATGCTTCAGAGGTGAGTGCGTCAGGCCCGCAGACATCAAAGTTGTTGGGTGGTGGAACTGCAGGGACGGATCCGTGTGCAGACTGGATCAACAGGCACAGAAAAACATCTTAAAAGTGCCTTTTCTTGGAGATCTGAAGAGCCTTTAGTCTCACTGCCCAGGGAATGAGACAGATCCCGCAGAAAGCCCACAGTACTTCCTTGGAAACCTTAATTTAGTAAGCATGAAAATGGAAAAAAAATAGCAGGGTTGTGTGTGAAGCTCAAGGCTATGACTGAAGATCCATCCCTTGAGTTGGGGAAATGTTGCTGGACTCAAAACGCTTCTGGGGTCGGGAATGTCCTGTGTGCCCCACAGCCGAGCAGGACCTTGCTAGTCATTAGTTTCGGCCATCAAATCCCCTGGAAAAACTTCAGCGTGCTCCCTCACATGCTTTTGGCAGCCTGCATCACCTTTTCCACACCCGTCCCACCACGGTGCTGCCTCAGCTGCAGGGGCTCACACACCTCCTCGACTGCCTCTGGTCCTCACTGACAGAGTTCTGAACAGATTTTACTGCATTTAGCATTTCAAGGACCCTGCTCTGTCCTAAGCAATAAATTTCCTTCTTGCATGAACGCTTTTTTCCTACTGACTCATTCGCTGTAAGCACATGTGTACATTTATTAGGTTACTAGATGAAACCACTGGGTCATGCCTTGCTGCTGCTGAAGTCTTGCTTTGATTTGAGCCTTTATGTATTTCATTTAAACTCATGCCTTGTGCTCTCCTTTTCCAGGACCAGATTCCATTGAAGGAAAGTTCCCCTGAATTGCGGGTGCTGGAATTGCCTCCCAACCTTCTCCTGCCATGCTGTGCCCCTTTGCCCACCCTTGACATGCCATGCCCTCCCCACGGCACCACGTCCTCCTCCAGGTGCTGATTTTGGCACAGGACACCCTCACTGCTCACCCTTGCACTGCTCCAGAGGGCTTGAGTCAAGGCTCAGACTCAAGCACCCCCCAGGTCCCTCTCTGAGCCACAACGTCCCTGCAGGGCTCCTGGGTTGACCTGGTGATTTCTTGGGACCCACCAGCTCTGGCTGCACCCTGTGGCTGGGTGACGCATCCTGGTGGGGCTGCTGTGCCCCAGCCCATGCAGCTGCAAGCTGAGGCTCCCTGCACCTGGCAGGTGGCCATCTCCGCACCCCATGTCCCCACACTGCCTTTTTCAGGCCACAAGAGCCCCGTGGAAGCTGGCCCTGCTCCGAGGCTCACGCGGGCAGCAGGAGGAGGGAAGCACACAGCAATCCATAACCTTTGTAGTGCTCCCGCGAGCAGCTGTCTGGCAAATGTCAAGCACTGTCTAGGGCTATTTTGGGCACTTTATTTTTATACAGGATGCTTGGAGCTGGGGGAAGGGCACGGAGAGCATTTTCTCATTGCCAGCACCTTAAAGAATAAAACCCCAGGGAGGAAGGCTCAAGGACGCTCCTTGGTCACACAGCCAAAATCATGATGCATTGGAGCGTGGCTGGGGTGGGACACTGGAGATGTCCCACAGGAAGCAGGGTGGGGACACTGAGGTGGCTTATGCCATGGGCACGACCTTGGTGAGCGCTGTCACTGCGGTGGGGGGGGTGGGCCCCACTCACTCTCCCTCTGGATGAGTCCTCAGCCGTTCTTGGGGATGTCAGCTGGCATACCAGTGACCCATGGCTGTATGCCCGCTGGGGAGCTTGCAGGGCTGCTGCACACCCAAAAATCAACTGGTGAAGCAGCTCCTGAGCCCCTCAGCTAAAGCCGTGGCCAGGTAAGTGATGCAGCCATGGAGCGTCCCTCCAAGGACTTGCACAGACACAGTCCTGACTGCGGGTTTTTCCCTTTGCTCTCCCATGGACCCACGCCTCCCAGTCCAAAGAACCCTCAGGCTCTGTCGCTTTCAATGCAGCCAGGATCCAGAGCCAAGATCTTACACAAGAAGGAGCAGAGCATCCAGAGATCTTCATGAGAAAGGCGATATGGAGCGTAACTGGAACACCCAATGCAAAGCATTCCTGTTGAAAGAAGTGGGTGTTCTTCCAAGAGCTGAAGCTGTTGCAGAAAGTCGCTGTGCTGTCTTCACAAGTTTCTGCTGAGCCTGGAAGACAGAGTATCTATGTAGATAGAGCTAGTAGCTCTGCTAGTAGCTCTCTAGTAGTTCTACTCTGAGCAGTTTTAACCCTGCCCATGGCAGGGAGGTTAGAGCTAGATATCTTTGAGGTCCCTACCAACCCAAGCTGTGCTGATTCTATTATTATTTGATTCTCATTTGTAATAGTTGGGGGTTCACTCCTCACCCCAAAGCATTTCTTTATCAGAATCAAAAGTAGCATGGAAGTAGGAGAAACAGCCCCTCAACATTTCTTGCTATAAAATGCTACACAAAGATGTCATACTTAAGAAGTGGCTGTGCAGGGCTAGCAGGTGTGCAGGTTTTACCAGCGCTCCGTGGTGACGAGGGCAGGGCTTTGCTGCAGCAGGAGCCATGTCCAGGTGGAGCCCAGGGCCAGAAGCAAGCACAGAGAGGAGCCGTATCTGGCACGGAGGTATCAAAAACGAACAGTTTGGTCCAGCTTCACCTCCTCCAGCAGCAGGGCATGGCTGTGCTGGGTGGCCCCAGGGAACTGCCCGTGCCCAGCAGCAGGCAGAGGTGGTATGGCACAGTGCTGTGGGATGAGTGTAGGGCGGTGGGTGACAGCGCTGCGGGTGACAGCACCGCTCTCAATGGTGCACTGTGGGCTGGGGATCTGCTCTGCAGCACTCCCACGAGTGGCCAGCACAGGGGAACAGAGAGAGCATTATTGCATTGACATGCCATGAGGCTGCGGACAGAAAGGGATTGTGGCAGGCAGGGGGACGGGGTGAAATGCCATCAGGAGGGGCTGGTGACAGGCTGGAGGGGAGCAGGGATGCTGGTTGGCCGGGTGTCCCTGCCAGAGGCGGATGTGGAGGGAGAGATGTCCCCACCTCTGCCTGGCCAAGCCCAGGCAGCCACCGCTGTTACCGGCTGCCATAAACTGCTGCAAAGTGACACAGCTTGAAGCGTGCCCCAGCCCCTGCCCACACGGGAAGAGTCTGCGAGGGGGATGAGGTACGGGGATGGCTCTCACCCGCAGGAATGGAAAATTGTCATTGTCAGTCCATGGAATGAGCATGCAAACAACCCCCTGGATCCTGTTTTTTCCGTGCTCCCAGAAGAATGTAAACCTTTTAAAACAAAGCCCAAACTTTTTTAGCAAAGCAAAAGGGAAAAAAAGGAAAAATGAAAAAAGCTAGCAGCCCAAACCATTACTTTGTGGCAAGCCCAACATGCCTCAAACCCACCGCAGTGTGGCCCCGTGGGGAGGCACAGAGCACTGCGGCCTGTGGTTCCTCCGCCGGACACGGGAGCGGAGCTGTGTGGTGTCCCCATGCCGCAGGGCCAGGCCAGTGGCGTGCGGCCGTGCGTCCCCCGGGAGCAGGCAGCAGCGCGTGCGGCCGAGAGCGGCCGCTGGCTGCCAGCCACGCTCCCTGTGCTTATTTACGGTGCTTTATCAGGGGCTGCGGGCTGCGATAAAGTTTATGGAAATACAAGGCGTCTCCAGCAGGCCACGGCGAGAGCGCGCCCGGCCGTTGCTTTCCCACACTGATTAGGATCTGGGCAGGCTCCTGCACAGCAGATCTCTGATGAAAGCAGCGGGACCGGCAGCGCTTCCCTTCCCGGCCCCCGCTTGGGGCCAGAGGCAGCGAGAGGTCAGCATGCCGCACACACAGAGCACGCTGTGCCGTGCACACACAGCAGCACGCGGCACGCCATGCAGTCCTCTGCATTCTCCCACACCACCAGGCCGGCAGCCAGGGCCCTTCCCACTGCAGGAGCACACACGCCAGGGCAGGGCTGGGTCTGCCCCTGCCCCGCACACTGCCCTCCCAGCCCCGGGACGCTGGGCCCGCTTCCGCCCATTGTTCAGCAGCAGCAGGGCTGCAGCTTCCTCCTGGTCACAAGCGTCCCCGTGCTCCCAGTGCAGGTGGCGGTGGGGGACAAAGCCTCCTGTGGGGCACACACAGACCCACCGCTGGGCACCGGGGCAGACAGAACCACTCTACCATGGGGAACACAACCCTGGGAAGCAGAGCACTCCCCAGCACTTTGGATGGGTCCCAAGGCACATGCAGCACACCAGGCCTGGGCTCGGCCCGCAGGCACCCACAGTTCCTCAGAGTGGCCCCTGCTCAGGGTGGGGTTCAGTGCGGTTGGCAGCTGCCCCCCATTGGGGCCTGGCATTGGCCCTGGCGGTGCCGCGATTGATGGGGCACTGGCAGCGCATCAAAAGAGAATTCGGTCATTTACAGTAAAATCAAAGA
Source organism: Penelope pileata (assembly GCA_013396635.1). Taxonomy (NCBI): domain Eukaryota; kingdom Metazoa; phylum Chordata; class Aves; order Galliformes; family Cracidae; genus Penelope; species Penelope pileata. The sequence goes on along the minus strand of WBMW01001085.1, from coordinate 232,681 downwards.
GGGCAGAACAATGAATGCGGAGCGAGGTGAAATCACCTTGTTACAGGAACAAATCGTTCATCTGGCAGCAAAATAATGGGATTTATGGCTTGACAGGTTCAGAGCCAGATTATTTGTGGTGACATTTGTCTGTGGTGCTTGGCATCGGTGGCTCTTCCCTTAGAGATGTTGGGTCAGACCCTCCATGTGTGTGGGCCCAATCCTGCCTCTGCCCACCCCCTGACACCCCGACATGGGTGGGAGCTGCTGCCCCCAGCTCAGCCCTGCCCGGGCTTGTTCTGGGAAGCTGTTGTGAGGCACTTCATTGCCATGGAGACTCATTTTACAGAAAAATAAATATTTGGTGCTTTTCTCTCCTGCCTTAAAAGCCCTTCCCCTCTTTCCCTGCACCCCTGTGGCATGTTTATGTTGCAAGGTCTCTGCTCCTTCAGCCTCACTCACCCTCCTCTCCCACCCCTGCAGCACATCTGCTCTCCCCGTGCCCTTCATCCCAGCCTCCTCCTCTTCACCTCTCTGGCACAGTGGGAAGGGCCCTCCCACCATCACGTCCCTGCATTGACACATTCTGGGGAACTCGGGTCTGCTTGAAGAGTTTGCTATCAGCCATAAAAATACAGCTGCCAGCAAGGTGAAAACACCACTTCCCAGCTTCTGTGGGGCTGCTCCTATTGTCTGGGGCATGGCCAGCACATTTCACCTCTTCTGTTCCCATGTGTGTTTGTCAGGGAGGGACTAACAGCATCCTCCACTGCTTCCAGCTGCAGATGAGGGGTGTAACTGTGTCAAAATGCCCCTTATCCCCCTACATTGCTGGGAAAACACTGATCCCACTCAGCTTTTCCTGCTGTACCTGCCTCTGTCCCCACAGTGACAGTGGGAGCCACGTGCCATCCATCCACCAGAAAACCCTGCATAGCAGCAATGGGGCAAGCAGGGCTCTGCTCCCCTGGATAAGGAGCTGCCTGTTGGCAAGCAAGGAAAAAAAATAGAAAAAAAATAAGAAATCCTATCTTGGCATGAGGAGGAGAAGCAATGCTGCTGGGATGGCGGAGGGGAGGCACGCGGAGGCTGGCGGGGATGGCAGCAGGGACATGGTGCCACCGCCTGCTGCTGGCACAAAGGTCCCTTTCTGCGGGCAGCGCTGTGCCCCGTGGGGATGCAGGACACAAAGTCCCCTCTGAGCCCCGAATTTCTGGGTTTATTAATTAGTGGGGGAAGGGGAGGCAGGACACAAACGAGCCTCCTTCGTTAATAAATCCTCACAGCTGTGGAAAGTTTGAGGCAGCAAGAGCACCCAGACAGAAAATTAAAAAACTAATAAAGTCCTCAGTGTGGGGGCACTGGCATCAGGTCAGCTTTCCTTCTCAAGACACCTAATAAAGAGGCATTCCAGGACACTAACTCATAAGGGAAATCTGCGGGGGTCAAGGGGAACAGTGGAAAACTAACCATGGTAACTGCAGCATGCTGGGAAGGCGGTGGAACACCAGTGAGGAGCTGGGCTGCTGCCCCCTCTCCCCATCGGTTGTTGGGGGGTGGTTGTTGCTTTGGGGACAGCAGCAGAACTCCACTGAAGAGCTCATGTGAAGGCTGGGGACAGTGGGTGGCAGCAGGGCGTTTGCTGCTGGGGACCCAAGGCACAGCTCCCAGCCAGGCAGGGACAGCACCAGCGCTTTTCTGGGTGAGCTTTAAACCAGGGGATGTGCTACCTTGGGGTGCCTTGGCACCCCCATGACACAGCCTGGAGACAGGGGTCAGGGCATGTGGCTTGTCCCGTATCTGCTCACAGACAGGAGAACTCAACACCAAACAACAACACAAAAAAATCCAACCCTGCCTTCTTGATACCAGTTTGATTTATAGCTTTGTGAAAACAAGGCAAAAATAGTTGTTAACATTATTTCAATGTTAGCTATAAATCTAGATTATTATTTTTCAAATTCTTGTAAGTACAAACCTGAAAATGACTCCTGAATGCTTTACCTTTCTCCCAGGCCCATCCTTCATGCAGGTGGAGTTGGTCTGGCATGGCCCCCCCGTGGCTTCAGGCACCTGCCCTGCAGGAGGGGTCCCAGGAGCTGAGCACAGGGCACACACAGGGATGCAGAGGCTGCTGAGATGCTCTGCAGGGCACAGCCAGGTTTGCCTCAGGGTCCTGGCCAAGGGGTGAGAATATAAATCATTTGATGTAGCTTGCTTAATTGAGGTCTTTGCAGGGGGTGCCTTATTAATGGGATGATGGCACCAGTTACCTCGTTAGGAGGCAGAGGCAGCTTTTACAGCAGAGTTTGCCCTCCTGGTAAGTTCATGTTGCTGTGTGCCATGGGCTGCTAGGGCTGCCAGCTGCATCATGTACCCAGTGAGCACCCTGGTGTGTGCGCAAGTGGAGGGCACTATGCTCGCCAGGTCAAAAAGAAGCAGAGAATCAGCCAGATATTGAATATTTCAGCAGAATACTGTGGGTTTTCCCCGCTTGCTAGAGTCCAGCCTGGAGGGCAGTCTCACAGCCAAGCTATAAACCTGAAAAATGGGGGTTTCTAGTGGAAACATTGACATAACCCACAGCTGGCAGTGCACAGCTCCACGCACACACCAACATTCCCTCCAGTTCCTGGGCAGCCAGGGCACGTGGAACAGCCCCAGGGCGTGGGGTCCAGCCCCATCCGCGTGGTGGGGGCACCCCCTGCCCACAGCCACGGCCACCGAAAAGCCCAAAGAAAAAGGCAGAGCGGTTCAGTTGGTTGTAAAAATTAATGAGTTCAGATACAGACTTGCTTTATTCCGGTCCAGCTGCGTAACCACGGCGATTGTGTCCGGCACACCAGACAGTTACATCAGCTCCACACCCCTGTACAATAAGACTCTGTTTGATCTCAGAAACAAGATCAGACTCCTGGGCTTTGCACATCCTGCTTCCTACATATGTAAAATCATTTTATTACCAGCCAGGAGTTCATCTAAGCCACTCTTGCTGTGCAGCTGATGTGGAGGGAACATGCCCCTGTCTGCACTTCTTGTCGCAGATGGAGATCTGCGGAGGGGCTGCAGAGCTGCTGCTCCTCTGAGTGTGGGTTCTTTTTGTTGGATTGCTCCCTGGAGGCCAAGGGCTTGGAGCAGGAGCTCCTCGTGTGCCCAGGCAGCGGGAGGTGTGCATGGCTCAGCTCTCCTGAGTGTTGGTGGGAGGCACTTGGCTACGTGTTTGTGCATGGCTGTATCCACTTTTGTCTCATCTTCCAAAGAGAGAATGTTCCTTCTAAAAAATCTTCTCTGCTCTCCTCCAGTCCCGCTCTGTGAGATGCTGGGGAAGTCAGGCGTTTAGCATCCTCCCTGTACTGAGGCACCCACCCTACTCACCAAAGGATGATGCCCGAGCTGCTGCCTGGCCATGCGCAGCACTGTGGCCCTTCTGCTGCCTGCACAGTGCCCACAGGAGCCCGGGGCAGCAGCTCAGCTTCAGCCACAGCTGCCCACTGCCACCACACTGCCCCTGCCATGTGTCCGGCCATGCCCTCGCTGCTGTGCCAGCTGCCAGCACCGCACCCCAGGCTGTGCAGGCAGTGCTGCAGAGCTCGCCCACGTCCTGGCACTTCCCCAGAGCACAGTGTGCGCTCTCAGCCTCGCTCACCCCGTGCACTGCCCGTGGGCTGTGCGGCCACAGTGCCCTGAGTCCCTGCACGCAGCTCAGCCCGCAGCTGCCGGCTGGGAACGCGCAGTTACTGCTCTGTTGTGCTTGGAGCAGGCCCAGCAGCGTGGGCGGAGGGAGGGGAAATCCCCTCCTTTCCATCCAGCCCTGCAGTCAGGCAGTCCAACTGAAGTGGCTACTGCCATGCACCCAGCTCATGGCCCTGACCTCAGCTCACGCCTATGTGCGTGTGTCTTCACAACCAAAATGCAAAAACCCAAGCAACCTCCAGATGTCCCACCGCAGATCCACCCCTTCCAAGGGGATTTTCCCGCTGCCAGGTTGTGCCTGGGGTGCTGTGCCCTGCTGCACTGCCAATGGTAGAGGGCACCGCTTCCTGCCCTGCAACAGCACCCTTGCATCCAGCAGCCCTCCATCACCCCTGCCAGATGGAGCACGGGCAGCCCAGCTCCTGCCCAGGGAAGGGATGGCGGGGAGATCATAGAATCATAGAATGGTTCAGGTTGGAAGGGACCTTAGAGATCATCTTGTTCCAACCCCCCTGCCATGGGCAAGGACACCTCCCACTAGACCAGGTTGCCCAAAGCCCCATCCAGCCTGGCTTTGAATACTTCCAGGGAGGGAGCATCAACGACTTCCCTGGGCAACCTGTTCCAGTGTCTCACCACCCTCACAGTGAAGAATTTCTTCCTTATATCCAGCCTAAATCTACTCTCTTCCAGTTTATAACCATTACCCCTTGTTCTGTCATTATCTATCCTTGCAAAAAGCCCCTCCCCAGCTTTCCTGTAGGCCCCCTTCAGGTACTGGAAGGCTGCTATCAGGTCCCCCCGCAGCCTTCTCTTCTCCAGGCTGAAGAGTCCCAACTCTCTCAGCCTGTCCTCGTAGGGGAGGTGCTCCAGCCCTCTGATCATCCTCGTGGCCCTCCTATGTCCCCTCCCATCCCCTGTTTGACAGCCCAGCTCAAATAAACAAAACCTGAAAGGGCCAAGGCAGCTCCAAAGGAAATTGTAAACGATCCCATCTGTGCATCTTGGCCAATATCTCCTCCAGGAGAGGGTGTGGGGGAGAGAAAACAAATCTAAGGGTCCTTCTTTTGCTCGGAAGGAAATGCCATCACATTCAAACGTTGCTACTGCTCCAAATCTCATTCCAGAGCCCAGCCTCCTCCCTGGGTTCCTACTGGAGGTGATGGCAGCAGCCCAATTTGGGAGAGGTGTGCAGGAATAATGAAGGGCAAAGCAAGGCCGCATGGGTGTGAGTTCAGTGCTCAGAAGTAGATCAGAAAAGGAAAGCAGATAATATGTGAAATGTGTTTTGCAAGGCAATAAGAAAGCATCCCTTCTTGCATCAGAGTGAGCTCACTGTGTTCCTGCCCAGCGTGTGGGCACCGGCTGAGTCCCTATGTGGCCCTGGAAGCGGCCATGTGTGCAACACCTGGGGCATGGAGGGTCCTGGGATGCAGCCTGGAGCAGGAGCACCTGCGTTTAGGCAGGAGATGTCTGGGCTTAGAAAGTTAGGGTAAATCCTGGCTCTCCTGGTCCTTTCCCCATTCCTGAAATCTGCCATATTTTAGATTTTCTATTTTGGGGGCTGCTGAGCATTCTGTTATTCAAGTCCCACCTCCCTGTGCCTCCCCGATCTGCCTCCTGCCCCAGCACCAGGCTGGGCTAAGCGCTGATAAAGGATATTGCAACTGTATTGGCAGCCTCGGTGCATGACAAAAGCTCTGGAAATCACAAAGGACCTTATCTCCCCAGGTCTCCAGCTATGCTCCCCAGTCTCAAAGGCTGTTAGCGAGGGCACTTTGCATCTCCAAAGAGCAGCAGCAGCTTCAGGCTCAGCACAGGATGCCCTGGAGATCCAGCATGCCACCCTGAAGGCAGCTCTGCTCTGGGGCTGGAGCCCACGTGTGGCACAGAGATCTGTGCACACAGTGGGGATGAACGTGGGAACTGCTCCGTACCTGTTACATGTCCAGGGAGAAGAGTGCAACAGGCTGCATCAGGTGTGACAGCAGCAGCTCGGAAGGATTTGGCTCCAACAGAGCGATGCTCTGGCTGAACACCCGGAGCTCCTGGGATGGGTAACGGGGAGGTGCTGATCTCCTTCCAGTGCTCATGCTGCAGATGCTGTGCTGAAGCCTTGGCGAGTGCTGAGAGAGTCAGAAAAATCATCCAAAGGCAGAAATGAGTGCTCTGTAGTGAGCTGTGCAGTTCTCAGTCTATTTTGTGTAACCTTGAAAAATGAGCATTTAGTTATATGCCTAAAAGTCACGATGAGAGGAGGAAAAAGAGCTGCTTTCCCAGCTCTTCCTGGGCTCCACTCAGACATTCCTGGGCAAAATCTGATGCCTGTAATCACCAGACCATCCATCCTAAACAAGTAAAACCAGCTCCTGGAGCTGTAAGAAACACAAACATGTGGGACCATGGAGAAAAGGAGGAAAGCAGCCCAGCAGGGTGCTGCCCGGCCCCGCTGCTCCTGGTGCTGATGGCAGAGTGGTGTGAGCAGGGGGGCCCGGAGCACCCTCGCACCTCACTCAGCCTCCCTCCGGCCCCACACGCTCCTCTCACCTCTGTCTGTTTCACAAACCCCCACGAGCCCTGCCAAGCAGTGGGGGACGCTGCCCTGCACCTCTGCCTCTGCTCATTAGCTGGCGAGAAGTAAATCCCTTTTATCTCCGCACTCATTTTCTAAGGATAATAATCCCTTTTCGTGCGCACCCACTTTAACCGTTCCCAAACGGAGTTGTAATTGCTGATAGTAATTAAGTTAATACATATTTACAGCCGTGTAGAGTTATAGAGGGTCTCCTGTAGTTTTATTTGGGGCATTTTCTTTAACCTGCTATAAAATCATTAACAAGTTGTTCAGCATTAATTGCCTCCAACGTGATGCCGTCGCAGCGTGCAGGGCAGGGCAGGCAGATGGCCCCCAGCCTGGCAGGGATGCTTTCTCCCTCACACACACCCAGCCTGGCTTTACTCAGGGCAGAGCTTGGATCTCTGGGACTGGGGAAAGGCGTAGGATCTGCACTGGGGTATGCAAGGAGTAACTCTACAGGGCACAGGGTGATGGGCTGAGTGTCTGATCTCTGTGCTACAAGTTGAAAGGCTCTATGTGGCACAGGCTGGGCCATCGGTTTGCAGCAAACACCAGCGACCATCACCTGTCTGTTCTGCCCCATTGCTCCAGTTTCCCTAAATTCGCTTCCACGGCCGAATTCCCGAGCTGTTTGCCACAGGCACCGTGCACCCGGTGTGTGCGAGGCCATGCTGCGGAAGGGCTCAGCCCCCACCCCGGCCCAGTTTCCTGCTGCTCACATTTGTGCTTTTGTGCTTGCCAAGAGCCCCAAAGCACTCAGCAAACAGCGTGTGTGGTGAGAGATCACCGCGTGTAATCTCTGGGCGAATCTCCCCATTATACAGTGGGCTAATTAACTCCAGGACAGGGTCACGATGAGCTATCGGCCCCAGGAATGCTGTCCCCGAAGGGAAGTAAATATCTCTGCAGAGCAGGGAGCCCCTTTCTGTGGCAGTGAATCCTGATAAAGAGCTTCACTCCATTCTCCTGCTGCTGGCTCCAGCTTAGCCGTTTTAAAGCTGATTCCACCCCGTGCTAATCTGGAGGATCCATTCAGCACGGAGCTCAGCGTCTGAGTCTATTTGCCGAGTGTGCAGCTGTGTCAATTTGCAAAGACAAAGGAAAGCTCCTCTGTCAACAGGTTGGGGAGCTCAGGTAGCACGAGCGAATTGAGGGCAAGAAGTCAAAGTGGTTTCTCAAACCATCAGACCATGCTTAAATCCCAGGCGGCGTGAGAGGCCGGGGCAGCGCGGGGGATAAAGCGGCGAGAGGAGCGGGTGAGCGGCCGGCTCTGTAAGCCCGCCAATTAGTGCTATTAAAGAAAGATAATTAGATCTGCTCCATGGAAACCCCAGAGGAGGCAGAACGCAATTTCCATTTGGGCTTATTTTAATAAAAGTTGGAGATGCCAGGAGATGCCCAAACAGCAGCGTGGGGCAGAGTGGGGCTGGGGCGTGGGGAAGCATCGCGGCCCCCAGGGCACCCACCCCTGCTGCTCAGTGTGTGTGCCCATGGGATGGAATGGAAAATGGCAGAGAGAATGCTTTCACATATGGAAATTCGGCCTCTTTTAGAGCCTCTGCTTCTCTGGCAGCTTCTACATGTAAGACACACTCTGCATAGGGCTGTGTGGTGAGCAGAGCTGTGGCACGAGGGATGGAGTGGTGAGGAGGGCAGGAGGTATCCTCAGAGAGCATGAGGGGTATGCATATGTCCTGGGGAGGAGACGGGGCAAGTGGAGCCCCAAAAGCCAGTGCCAGGACGCAGCCAGTGCCTGAGTGGAACATAGGTGTAGTTGCAGGGGACTGCAGCCCCAGTGCATGAGCGAGGGAAGAGCCCAAGGAGCCATCATGCACCAGTGTGTGAGGTCCCAAGTCTCGTTGCTAATCATCTCAGCCAATTTCCTGTCATTCAGAGATGTATAAAATAAGCTGTGTTTGAGGAAGTCCATTTTGCCACTGAAAACTTCCACATAAGCAAAACTTCCACTGGAAATGAAGGAAGTCTTGCTTTTTCTTTGAACATTTAAAACAAAACACACATAGGACTTGGGCTCAGAAAGATTTTGCTGAAACTAAATTGGGCTCTTGGAAGACACTACAAGTGGGAAAGAGGAATGTGAAAGAGAAACAACGGAAAGGCTGCAATCAGCGACCGGGGCTGTCAGTAGCAGCCGTGGGCTGTCCTCACCTCCAGCAGCTGCCTCTCCCTGGCCTGCTGAGCATGGGAGAATTTAACTTTAGCAAGCCGTGTTTGGAGGAAATTTAGGTACTGTCCATTAGGTAACTGTTCTCAGATGTGCAATAATAAACACCATTTATATAGCTTTAATGGGTGCGCTTAATCACGATACGCATGGAATACGCTCAGGGTGATACTCCAATGAGCAGGGAACACAGGTGAGATCTCATGTTTGCATTATCTCGTGATGCAAGGTCCAAAATAACATTCTGCCCACCCACTTCTTCCTTCTGAGACAAATTGTCAGGGCACATGCACGCAGATGTATGACCAGATGCCTCGTTCTTCCCCTACAGTTAAGCATATTTATTTTGATAAATGTCTGGGAACATCACACCTGTGCCATTAACAAACACGGCCATCCCTTTCAAATACATTTTATACCTACCGTACATTTTTATTTTGAGATAATAAATCACACGTATAAACCTTATTAATCATTTAAACAGCTCCTTAAAACACCGCTGAAAAGATTTTCCAACTCAAACACCTTTTAAGACGCAATGACATCATGTCTGTCGGGACATTGTCGTGCAAAGATTGTGAGACATTTTCCCCCCATAAAGTTGCTGTAATAAAGTTTGTCATTGCAGTCATTAACTTCATGCTTTCTCCTCTTACTTTCTTCCTTACTCTGGAGCTACTCATCATCAGGGAGAAAGAGAAAACTTGTCTCAAAGAAAAATTTGGGACTCTACTGGAGTCTGCTATGTGGCAAAATACCCAGTGATTCCAACAGAAGTTATCTTCACTCTTTCTTAACATCTGGGGTACTTGTCCTGGGCAGGCAGAACAAACGCGAGAAGAAAGAAAAGGAAGATACTTCAAATTCTACCCAGAAACAGAGAAAAGATAAGCAAATGGTGCTGTTTCATGGAACTGGATATCCTCAGTGGAAGTATTCACGTGTGCACCTACCTCCTGAGTTACAGGAGGATGCGGGCTCAGCAGACAGGCTCAGCGGAGGCTTTGCCTGCTGAGCAACTGCAAAGCTACTAAGCTAGAAGAGAGGATAGAAGATGTAGGTGAAGAGATGCTATCAGACGGAGGCTGCAGATGCTTGGGTGGTAGTAGCTTCTGAATGAACAGAAAGCCATGCTAGATCTGATATCTAGACTAGCTACTTCTCTGCTGTTCCAGCAGCTGAGCTCTGTGCTTTCTTGAACACCCATGGATGGGTGCTGCATGCTTTGTCCCCACCCTTCAGTGGTCTGTGAACCCAAAACCTCAGAGGTACCATCACTGCTGGAGCCCCGGGACCCACACATGCCGTATTTGCTTCCTGCTCCTACCCAGAGGTGAGAAGCGCATGCAATGATCCTGCTGGGTTTGGCCACCTCCAGAAATGCCTCTCCTGGTGGATGTTCCCACTGGGGAGGGCAATGCTGCGGCATGCACCCCCTGCAAACAGGGACAGGAGCACAACAGCACAATGAGAGCTCCTTGGAGAGCAGTCTCAGCCTCAGTTTCATAGAAGTCAAGGCTGGTAGGGCCTCCTGCACACACACACACTAATTCAGATTAATTCAAACCTTTTAGTCCATAGAAGACAGCTCTGTGGTGCAGGGACATGCATGCTGCTGGGAGGGATCACAGCAGAGCTGAACTTCCCAGTCCTCCAGCTTCACCACCACCACCCCCTGAATTCACGCACACAAAAGCCCAAGTCAAGCTCCGGTACAGTGCAGCTGCAGCCCCTGTGACATTTTTCCTTCTCAAAAGACATCCTGGCCAACGTTAAGCCAATTACCGGGGAGACAAACACACCTGCCTGCTGCTAATTAGGAACTGTCTCAGCCCCAGACCCAGGGAACACGTGGGGTCTCTCTGGGGACGGGCAGCGGGGTGCGGTGACGGGTGATGCACCCTCCCGCTTCCCTCCTGCTCCCCACAGCCGTCACTAGCTGAGCAATTAAGCTATTAAGTAGCGCAGTTAATAAATTCAGATTTTGCCCTAATACATTTCTAATGACCTTGTCTAATAAATTCAAAGCAATCTGGGAAGAATGCTCATTGCCATATTTTAAAGGCAAAAGTGATTTACGTTTGCTGAGAAGGCAAAGACAGCCGCATGTGATTTATTACTATCAGTCACTGTATCTTTCATCTCTTTAATTATTTTCTCTACAGGCAGCTTCAAAAGTGCTCTTGAAGGCTGAACGCTGGGTGTCTTTCAAGTTCAGATACTTACCGTTTAGGTTGGAACTCTTGTTTTTTCCTTCCTCTCTGCGGCTTCAAATATTAATCATAGAGGTTGCAATTTAGTTTGCTTAGGTTAGACAATGCAACGGATGATTTTGCATGCTTGGTATCATCCCAGAGCCAAATGCCTGAAACCTCCAAGACTTTTGTCCATCAGTCATCCAACATTTCCCAGTGGGAAAGCCAGCAACAACCACCAGCCCCTGTAGGGCCGCCTGTGCTTAGAACAAGATTCACCTCTTGCTGTCAGAACATAGGCAGGAGTTTGGGGAGCAATTTGAAGGTTGCTCTGGTTTTATTGGGCAAAAAGACAAACTTTCACATCCTTCCCAGAGAGCGGAATGGAAAGGGAAGCTGAACAGCAATCTGCTGTAAAGCCTGAGTTCAGGGTGGAGGATGCACAATTACATGAGGAAATTAATCTAGTTTCCAGCAGGAGAGGGAAAGGCAGGAGGGGCCAAGCCCAGCAACCTGTGGGGGGTTCCAGAGGAGCTGAGTGGGGCTCAGGCTCATGCCCCAGTTACATGGGGAGATGGGTTCATCTGCCACTCATGTTCCCTGGAAAAGCCAGCTTAAAGCAGCGGGGCAGTACTTGTGCTTGTATCCTCTGCTGCATACCCCAGAATTTCCTAAGATTTGAGAAAGCCAGGTTTGATCTCTGCCCAACTTCCAGTTCCTAGCCAGGGCTCAAGCTGCAGGAATTTTCCCTGCCAAGATTGTCCTCCAGCTATTTCCAGGTAGTCCTCAGAATGGGCCTGGCTGCAATTCAGACAGGAAAAACCATTTCTACAAGATTTCCTGTCTGGCTTTACAAGCCCAAGAGCTCTGGAGCAATACCATGGAATTATCCAAACTCCTGATAAGTGCCTGCCTGGCTGAGGGATGGGCTGGACATCAGGGACGTGGAACAAGCATGGCTCATTCTTTGCAGAGTATCCAGAACTGCTCATCCAGAGGCAGCCTTGGCTCCTGCTGGAAGAGGTTTTGTTTTGCAAAGCTCCTGCTCAGCAGCGTCACAGGGCACGCATGCATGCGGGCGGCACGCGAACAGCCCCAGCCCTCGGGGTCTCTCATGGTTCAAGTGCTTAATGTTAAACAACACACGTGCAAGAAGCAAGGGGTTTCCAAGGGATTTCTTCTCCCTTAAATCCCCCTGCGTCCCACTCAGCTCAAAAATTCATTTTCTCAAATAACTCATCTTGTCACTGTGATTCTCTACAGTCAGAGGAAACTCTTAGCGGCATTTTTTGGGGTCAGTTTTTCATGACTGAGAACTAGTCATGCAAACAAAGATTTATTTTTTTCTTACCCAAACAACATTAAGGAGAAAATTCTTTCCCATGACTAAAGCCGGGTGGAAATTTTTCAACAAAATGTCAAAGCAGAAAGTTTTGGGAAGAGGGTCAATTTGGTTGCAATTTGAAATGTAATTTTTCTTTCAATTTTTAAAATGGGCAAAGGGCACACTTCCGGTGTCAAATGATTATAATGCAAATAGGAATACTGTTTAAAAATATGAGGGTCAAAAATACAAACATTTAAAATGCTACCTAAGCTAAACTTTGGTTTTGAATGTAATAGTTTGAGACAGCTTGAGAAATTGATGATCAAAAATGGGTCTGGCCACTAAAGCTTTACCAAGAGAAGGGTCCTTTCCCATTCTCTTGGCTAGCTAGAACCAGTACTAGCACCACACGGGATCATTTGTGTCGGCATTGCGTGGCTTGTATGCTGGTTTTCACAAGGAATGAAGTTAGGTGCTTGCCATGGATTATATATATTAAAAAATCATGATTATGCAAAGCCAGTCAATGTTCAGCCCTCCCGTACCAAATATCTCAGAACTCTGGGAGTGTTTATCGTCATCTGGAAGTGAATATCGTCACTCAGCCAAGGGCCAAGATGCACCAGCGCTGGGACCTTGATCTTCTGTTTGAAAGGCAGTAATATTCAGGGCACAGCATCTCTTAACAAGACTGTGTTAAGGACTGTGCTCAACAGGGTTTTGTTGTTGTTCAACTGTTTCCCATATTACAAAAGGCAGTGACATGAAGTTTAAACAAGCTATAACCAATAAAGCTGTGAACAATTTAGCAATCAAGCTCGAGAGCAGAATTTTGTTCTCACCATTTTCTGCAATCCCGTTCTTGCCAGCGGGGCTAGCGGAGGGAGAGGGAACTCCTGAGCTGCAGGCAACCGGAGCCCTTTAGAGAGCGGTCCCAGAGCTGAGCTATCCATCTGACTGTCCAAATAAAATGCAGCAACAATGGAAATTGAATTCATTAAACTTAAACAGACATGATTTTATCCTTGTTGGCCTAACCTTGGCTCCTTGTACATTGAAACCTTCCATTTGAGGGCTCAGACATTAACAGATGAGTTATTAACTAGCCATGGCTAATTATAGATAGCTGCATTACCTTCTTAAAAGGGAGGCATTGTCAAGGCCAGTTAGGGCCAAAGTTGAGGTCTCGTGAAGTTAATCTTATTGAAAAAATCACTCAATAGAAAATATTTTTTTCCTTCAGCTTCCACTGAAAATCAATTTAATGGGAATTTTAACACTTTCCTAAAGTGTCTGCAAAACAGCCATCAAAGCAGAGCGGAAGCAGAACAGGTTAGGCTTCATGGTCTGAACTGGCACTGAGCAGTGCCCATGAGCGAGGAGGAAACCATTACACCTATCAGCTTTCTTTCATTTACACGATACACAACATTGTTAATGAACACAGGGACATTTGCCTTCTGTAGCTGTACGATTTTTCACTCAGTACCACGCTTGGAATCTTCCCACAGACTGAAGGAGTGGTTATCCTGGAGAGGAAGCGCGACCCACCCGCCCGATGGAGATTTAGCTTGCTAATGCATTTTGATGAAGCAGAAACACAGCGTGGAAGAGCTAAAGGAATAATGAAACAATCATTTCTACCCACAGAAGGAGGAGCCTGTCCTCACCAGCTGCCCCTGGAGTGGTTTCTTTGTGGGGGTCATGCCTCAGGGCCACGCCAGAGTCCCATCTTCCTCATCGTGCCCAGCAAGGGCAGGGCATGAACAGAGCGAGCGGGTGAAGCTCTGAGCTGGTGCAAGGCAGCACTGGTGCTTGCACCCTGAGCCCAGATTGAGCTGTGGGACATCGGACCTCAGCTGCAAATAGGGAAAGACTGCAAATGGAGACATGTGTGACGTTAGCTAGGGCTTTCTAATTAGATGGAGAAAACAAATCTGCTCCACCCCAGGCAGCTGCAGCTCCAGCCAGCATGTTACTTATTAGCTCAAATTATTATTATTATAAAAAACACTTGACTTTCTTGTTCAAAAAGTAAAAAGGGATTAGCGGAGTCTCTCAGACGTCCCTCCAGCATCTCAAACAAAGCCCCCACCAGAACAGAAGCCTTCTCAGTCCAAGGACAAAACAGACCCCAAATGGCTGCAATAGAAAGTCAAAGGCAATACTTGACAGCACACTCAACTCTGTTTGCTGACTTTTCCTAATGCATACAATAAACTTCAGCCCAAATATGTCACTGCTGCCAATTACCCCGGGCAACAGCAGGACCCTGGAGCTGGTAAATCAATGGAAGCACAAGGGAAAGCTTTCCACAAGCCTGAAGTGCATGGAAGACCATAAAAGCAAGAAGCACACAAGGATGGATTAGGGGCTGCAGAACAAAACGCACCGGGTGGGCTCCAGGTCTCCTTTGCCCTCCAGGCCCAGCGGCTTGGGCTTTCCCAGCCCTGGTCCACATACATGTGTTCTCACGGAGGCTGCCCTCAATGAGAGGTTGGGAAGAAGGGGACAATTTGTCCATCAGAGCAGGGTGCCAGGAATCCCCCAAGCCTCAGCAGCACTGGGTGACAGGTGGGGGTTGGCTGGGACACCAAAGGCAATTTTCCCCACGGATGGTGAAGCCCTGGGTGGTGTGGGAGAGGGCAAACGGGGCTGGTGTTGGCACATTTGGTTAAAAATGATTTGATTGGCAAATCCAAGCTGTCTGGGAGTTGGTGAGTAATCAGCATGAGCCACAGCTTTGGTGCAAAGAACTCTCTGCAACCTTATTTTCCTGTTAAGTGTATTGCACCGCACTCACCCCATCTCTACCACCTCTGCTCACAGACTGAAACTTTTCCCAGTTTTGCAGGCTGGAACGCTGGAATAAATGGAACTCAGTAATTTGCATGGAAATGCTTGATACATCTGAGCGACAGTTGGCATTTTTAATCATACAGCTCCGTGTGGCTGGGTGCCTTGCAAATGCAGTCCTGAAGGTAGCAGCGCTTCTGGATACAGCTCAGATTTGGAAAATGGCTGAGCTTCTGCCCCACTGGTTTCATCATCAGTTCCTCAGTCCTTACCGGGAAGAGCTGTGCCTCCCAAGAGCCCCCAAACGGCTGCAGGATTTGTTTCAAGAGGACTTTGAGAAGAGCAATGCTCAGCCACTCCCCGCCTGGGCTCCTCAGCACTTTGTGCTGTGTAATGGTCCAGAGAAAATCAATTGGACACTGCATTTCAGAGATAAGGGCTGGGATTTTACTCTGAATAACCTAGTGACCCCAATCAATCTCTGTCCCCAAACTGTCTCAAAGTTTGATGCTCTGTTCTGCAATTAAATCTTACCAACCAAGAATTGCAGCAGGTGTTCTAGTCAAAATGCCTTTATTAACTATTTTTGATGCATATCAAGAGATACCAGCTAACGCATTTAAAGGCAGACAACTGTTTGCTGCCTGACTGGTATAATGTACCGTCAAGATCTAGAGTGACTTTTCATCTACTTTTTAAGTTTTCCATTTTTTTAAGCTGAAAAAAAAAAGACAAAAAAACCCTACAAAATCCCCAAAATTTCCTCATAATAGTTTATCTGGAAAAAGAACTTAAGCCAAACAGTTGCAGTGTGAGGAAGAGAGATTGAAATGTGAAAGAGAACTTTGGCTGCAAACCCAAATGAGGGGGTAGGGAAGGCAGGGACGGAAGGGAGGACGTTCTCTCTGCTGCAGGATGTGGTTGCCTAACGCTGCTTTGTTAGCTTTGCAATGCCATAACACTACTCTCAGGAAGTCTTGAAAGAAAGAAAAAGTTTTTAGGAAAAGTCTTTTCTTAAATAAAAAGTGAAGTCCAGTCTATTCAGGGGTGCTGGGTTTTGAGCCCATGTCCATTTTAAATTTTCACATACAGGCGACTTTCTGAGAGGACCCTTTCACATGGCTAGTCCTGCCCGGGAGGGCGGGCAGACCTCCAGATGAGAGCAGGCAGCACCTATGGACACGAATGTTTGCCTCCAGCATGGCCAAAGGGCAGGGTTTGGGTCTGTATGCAGAAGTCAAGATGTGAACTCACTATCCATTGGATCCCAGTGGTCCCTCTCCCAGTGAGCACAGGGGAACATTTCCTCGTAGCGTTTCTCTCAAGCACTTTGTAGGATGGGGACGTGAGGCAGAAGCATGACAGACCGCATCACAGCCTGGGGCACCAGCTGGAGGGCACCATGGAAGGTGCTCCTCAGGGGATGCACTGTGATGTCCCAGCTCTGAGCCATGCTGGGCAGCTCAGAAAAGGGTCCCTGCAAGTTGGTGACACAGGCTCTGGCCCTGAGGTCCCGGAGGAGCTTTGCCTGTTCAGGCATGGAGTGTGCTGCTGGCTCAGCCCCAGCCCAATACCCTCAGGCTGGCCCCGTCCACGAGAAAAAGGGGCCTTTGGCGGGAAGGCGTTATTCATCGCCTTGAGAGCTGTGTCCAGCAGCATTGTTGGAAGCAGCAGGTAGCAGTGAAAGGCTGGGGCACTCCCCTGACCAGCCCCGGGCCCCGTTGTGCCGCCTTTCAGCACGAGCTAAAGGTCAGGCCGCAGCCGTGGCTCCGGGCCCTCGCTGTTTTGTTACGATTGTCACAAGGTAAATTAATCAGATTTACAGCGTTAAGCCTTGCTGTATCTTGAGCCTTTCAGTCCTTTCTGCCCCTGAAACTTGCCTTGTATGAACAGACTCTTTGTTTATCCTGCACATACAATCTTCATTTGGAGATGGGGAGCAGCTAAAGGGATGGCGGCTGCGAGGACCTGCGGGTGCCCGGTGATGGCAACTTGCTGCCCAAAACCTCCCACATCTCCCCCTGCTCCGGGGCAGCTGCATAGCTTCAGATACTCCTCCCAGGTAAACAGATCTGGGGAAGGCCCCGTGCTCAGAGCCACACAGCTTTTGGGAAGCAGCTCCCCTCTAAATAAACACGAGAAGAGAGCAATTCCGGAGCAGGGCAAAGTGCCACAACCAGGAGCACAAAGCACAATTTATGTCCTCCTGCTTCACCCCCAGCATATGGGACCACTTACACACTTGTTTTCCTTGGTCGCTCATCCTGCAGAGCCACTAGGGAGCTCAGCCTTATTTCATTTTCTGACAGAGATGCCAAAGCACCAGGTCCATGCTGCAGGGATCTTTATCCCCTGTGCAGCAGAGCCCCAGCATCCTGCTGGCAGAAATTTGTCTGCAAATTTCTCTTCATTGAAAGCAGGTAGGGGGGCTGCAGGACACAGGCTGATACGAGAACTTGATTAGGGCTGGGGCAGGCGACGTGGGGAGAAGCAGGCACTTGAATAGCCCTCCTTTGGGGCCCGCAGAGCACCTCCCGCACTGCTTCTCAATCACAGGATCGCATCTAAAACTGCTGGGTTTTTCACTGAGTCATATTTCTCCAGAGTATATGGCTTTAAAAAAAAAAAAAGTAACAACTACACTTAATCTATCCATACGGAAAAACAATCTTTAAGGAAACAGCGATGAAACTAAGAGAGAGTAATAAACTGGTGAACATGGCTGCAGCCAAACCTGCAGCTAGAGTGGAAAAGAGTGAGAACCGACTATCAGCGACCTTATCTTATGCAGGTGCATTTGATTACCCTCAGGGCAGCTCATAACCATGAAACATAAAACACATTAATGCATTTGTTTTGAGCAATGGCATGCCAATAAGGGGAATTATACACCACATTTGGATGTTTTGTTTGTATTGACTTTTCTGCTTGAAGTTTTTAACTTTTCTACAAGAAAATGAAAAGCAAGATGACAGCATATGGTGTGTACATTAAAATGGCCTCTCCATAATCAGTAAACATTTTGTGTGCATTTAAATTTAAATAAGGGAAATACAATGACAGGCTAAATTCCCGCCATCCATCACTCTTTGTAGAAGGAGCTCTTCCCAGAGACAGCTGGAATGCTGAGCGCCTGCTCTCTGAAAACAAGCAGTGGAGGTGAGTCTGTACATAATCTTTTGGCCTGGTGCTAGTATGTAACCCAAAGATACCTGTAACTTTCAGAGCACTAATGGTGTCATGTTGTTGGAAAAATGAGACTTCATGGTGAGTTGAGGCTCCCCATGGCACGGAGGCACAAATCTGTGAACAAAGCCAGCAGCACTGCTTTGGGGCTGCATCCTGCACACCACCCAGCCTTGCTCTTCCTCCCATGCCAGCCTCCCATGCCCAGCCTTGCTGATTCACAAAAATTAAGAGGGATTCAAGAACCTGGGTTGGTTATCCCAACAGGAAGAATGGGAATCTTGTTTTTGCCACTGCTCTGGGTGCTGTGCATGAGCATCAGCTCACAAGGCTTTCACATCGCATCTCCTGAGTTCACAAACGTGGCAGAATTCGTAGATATTAGGGGGGAAAGGCCCCATGTGAGCATTACCTTGCAGAGTACAGCCCAGGGAGGGTGAGTCAGGTACAAGGCCATACCTCTGCTACAGTTCCTGGGGTGCTGGCAGTAATTTACCCCTAGAAAAGGTGTCTTTGGGATAAATGAATGGAATTTTAGTGGAAAATCTGATCCAGGTTTGTCAGTCCCTTCATCCCGCTGGAAAAGCTGCCCAAACTCTCCACCCCTGTTCACTGATCCAGCACACAAGCTCCACCAGCCCCACAGGAACAAGGCATTTGCAACAGGTTCTTTGTATTTTCTGACAAAAAAGCTTTAACCAGTGTATTTCCTAAAATAAAAATAAAAGAGATGTGATTTATGTTTACAGCCATGTGTCTACTTCAATGTTTTGCCAACATACATTGGCTACAATCATGACGATTATTTCCTCAAGATTTAAAATAGAATGAAATAAAAGAAGAGGGAAGAACAGGCACTCCCAACCATGCTTGAATTAAAGAAACGGTGTCATTTTTTTGGCATTGGCTTTATTTTAATTTCTCTCCTCCCATCCCCCCTCCCCCCTTACAATTTATTAAATCATTCAAGTGATTAAAAAAATACCATGGCAGATGTCTGGCCTGTTTGATCCTAAGCTTGAATAGGAACAAAAAGGGAGTTGAGACTCTGATTATGGAAAAAATACAGAAGAGAGAAAAAATTTGGAAGAGGAAAGTCACGAAGGAGAAGCTTTGGCTTTGATCCTCACCTGCACTGGCATTGCCAGGCAGCTCTGGGGAGCAAAGCTGGGCCATCGTGCAGAGGGGCACAGGGGCAGCGTCTTACATGACCTGCTTGAAGGAAAACAACATACTCAGAGCAAGGTTTCTATCCTTCATGTAAGAAAATAAAATAAAATACAGGTGGGATTTGTTTAGAATGAACAGAGACCTCAAATCACCGTTGCTATTTTGACTTCTATGCAACTGGCCTATTTCAGCTTAAGGAGGCTGATTAACAGGCTGCCAGCCTGGGCTGGCTTGTTCTTTTTAATTCCTAATTTGTAAACTCTCCTGTCTGTCCTGCTGAAGGGAATCCAGTGCTTCAGGAATGGCCATTAGAAATCAGAGCAACAGCAGCAATGAGCATTAGCAGCCATGCAAAGCTAACCTGCTCACATGGATCTCGGTGATTTCCAACAGTAAAAATCACACTGGGAGTGATGGGAGGTCGTTTTCTATGCATTCACTGCTAGCACTGCCTCTACAGATGCAGAGAAGAGATGGTATCAAAAATGGCCTAATCTTACTTCCACACCTTCTCATTCCTGGACTATGGGTTTTACTGCTTCTTGCAGACATCTCCCAGGTAGGTCAGACCCACAGCTCTCCTGGCCAGCATCCTGTCTCTGAGAGCTCAGCTCTTTGGAATGGAAAAGAAGCTCCAGGAAACAAGGAAGTGAGGTAACCTACCTCCACAGACCCCACTCGAATTACTGACAGCGACTGGCTCAAGGTGTGAGGCACATAGCTCCATGCATCTATAAAGCCTCTTTTAGAGAGAAATCCCTCTTTTCAGATATTTGTGTGAAGCCAGTTTCCAGGCAATGATGCTACAGGAGAGTAACCTTCTAGGAGAACGCACATTTCCCAACTTGTTCTGCCCTCTGGGTGCTAAATGCAAACAGCCACACTGGCTGCCCCAACAGCCACTGCTCACTACCTCTCAGCACGCTGGAAAATTTGCCCTTAGGAGCTTGAATGAGAGCAGAGCTGGCCTGAAAATCTGCCACTTGGAGTACACCAGGCATCTCATTTTCCACCTGGAAAAGTGTTTAACTTAGCTCTGCTGATGAAAATTAATCGAAGACACGTGTTCACGAGACCCAGAGGACATCTGTGTAAGCATTCAGTAAGAAGATCAAGCCTAACTCACACTAAGAAGTCATGTGCTAACCAGCATCACCTGTGCTGCTGGCTGCAGCCATGCAGGAGAAGGACTTGGGGTGCCAGGGCACCTAGCCTTCACCTACCCCATGCAGAAGAGCAGCTGGTCCCCTGGGTACATTTCCAGATGCCACCTCCACCAACATGAGGCTACCCCTGAGCAGACAGTGGCACTCGCTGAGCAGTGCAAGCAGAGTGGAGAAGGAGCCCTTATCTGCTGGAACAGGACACAGCACTGGCACAGCTCCCAGACAGGCAGCTATTGCTAAAGCCGAGCAGAGCAGCGTGCAGAATGATGGCAGCTGCCCAGGGCTGGGAGATGCTTCAAGGCTCCATGTGGGCTGTGGTGAGACTGCCACAGAGATCACACAGCTCCCCTTCCACCGACTGTGTGTACAGGAGTTCTACATCCCTGTGTCTGATCAGAAGGTCAGAGCAGGGGCTGGCAGGAAATGGTCTTTGTTCAGGGTGGAAAACATTCCTTTTGGGTGGATTGAGCATAAATGCTTTTAACATTCCCTCCTCCTCTCTTCTTTCCAAAACAAGGCATCAAACAGAACAAAGCTAAAGTAAGAAAACCTCAACCACACCTTGTTAAATGGAGCATTTACCTTAATCCAAGAGAAAGGAACTTGTTCTCTTTTCATGTATTCTACTTAAAATTTTTAAAAAAATTATAGCAAATTCCATGTTCCATGGTGGAACACCAGCAGGGAACAACACAGAGAACTTCTTCAATTCAAAACCTATCTGCTAGACTTCGGTTGTTTTGCATTCATTTCCTGTCTCCTTTCTTCCCAGACTGCCCACTGAATGTGATCCCAGTTCATGAACAGTTTCAGCTGCTGTGAGCATTGGCCATGCTGCATCTTCACCGAACAAACTGCGAGCTCAGAGCCACCCAGCATCATTCCTACTGCCAAAGAAAAGTATCACCTTACACATCATGAGCATTTCGGACACCATTTGGAAGTTTGCCCACTGCTATGCCCAAGGAGACAGCAAACGTTTCACGCCCAAGGGCCCAAGCTGGGTTTTTGTGCAGTTTTGGGCAGCTTTGGGCCATCGGGCAGACAGGGAGCTGAAGCACACATGCTGCTGCAGCCCTGGTGCTGCTGCTAGAAAATGGGGGATTTGCCTCATCACGACACACCAGCACTCATCTGGAGGCATCCTTAAACAGTTCGAGGGACCTCTCCTACTTGAGCTAGTTTCCACGTGGAAGTTAAAGGAAGTTAAGTCCAAGTGTCAGTGTACAGTGCGGTTGATCAAAGAACAAAAACGCAAGAATGCATTATTGCTAGCTGAGGATTTGCCCTGCTGTCAAGCTGCCTCCCAAGCACCTCTCCCGGCACTGTGATCTGCTGCAGTTTGTCCCTGGCCGCGAGGCAGAGCGCAGGGGATGTCCCACTGAAGGCGAGCACGGGGTGCACCGCTGCTCGGGCAGGAGCACGGGAGATGGAGATGGCAGAACTGGGCAGAGTGTGCGGCCCTGAGTGCCTGCACTACGCCTGCTGCTGCGAGGAACATGTGCTGCACAGACCCGGCTGAAAAATGTGGTGAGAAGTCATCCAAAAACTTCGCGCAGAACAA
Organism: Penelope pileata; assembly: GCA_013396635.1. Taxonomy (NCBI): domain Eukaryota; kingdom Metazoa; phylum Chordata; class Aves; order Galliformes; family Cracidae; genus Penelope; species Penelope pileata. Next base: position 210,842 of record WBMW01001085.1, on the reverse strand, counting down.
AATGCTTTTAAAACGGAGATTTTAAGGGGGTGTTTTCATTGCTCGAAAATCTTCTAGTCCTGAAGCAAGAATTATTGCTCAGTTTTTGTTAAAGAAAGCAGTAAAAGCATTTATGTGCACAAATCCCAAATGCAGTCTTTATCCAACTATGTTTCCATAGAAAACGCTTCTACTTTCTTGTCTGTTTTGATGTTGAAAATACCTGGTCTTGCTCACTGACAAAACTGCACCTCACAGACCCCCCTCTCATTTCCAAGAAAAATAGCATCTGATACTCAGCCAGGGAGCATCTTAGCACCTCTGTCTCCTGTGGATTTTGCCTCTGGGTTTAAGGAGAGCAAGACCCAGCCAAGAGCCCCCAGCACAAGCATTTGGAACCGGTTTGTTCTGCATCCCGCTCCCACTTGTTTGGGATTAAGCAAGAGAGGCGTTTAAAACCACAGACTGGGGGCAGGCAGGGGTGGTCTCAGGGAGCCCAGGAAGGCAGCCTCAGCTCTGGGGGAGGACAGCAGCACCGTCCCTGCCAGCTCTGTGTCCCGCAGCACAGTGCTGCCCTTTCCCCAGGAGTTTGTTCCCCTGCATGGTCTCCAGCATCCTCCTCGCGTGCAGCAGCGTGGCCCCTGCAGCCCAGCTCCTCAGCCAGCCGCCCTCACAGCCTGGCTTCCCTCCAGCCTGGCCTCCCTGGACAGTATGGAGGGAAAACCCGTGTTCTGGCAGCTGTTTGGATGTACAAGAGCCTGCATTTTATGCTGCAAAGCGTCTGCCTGCTTAACAATCCTGTATCAATAGCTTTCCTTCCCGTTCTCATAGATGCCAATGATGTAAATGCAAGCAAGTCCAAGGCACAGGAGTGTGCTCTTGGGCCAGAGCAGCTGCAAGTGATCTCTCCACATGCAGATAAAGCCTGAACCACTTGAATCTCATAGCTGGACCGAAGCTATAAACAGCTTTGGGAATAACTCAGTATTGACGCTGGGCCAGAAGTGCCGTGACAGCGGTGTGCTCCCAGCCATGTCCCACGCAGCCCTGGGCAGGGTGAGGGGCATGGGCAGCATCCCTGCTGAGCTTCAGGGGTGTGCTGGCTGCTCTGCAGTCTGCCTGGGAGACTGCTCATGTCACAGCACTCACCTAAATTCGGGATGGGAGAATGAAAACCAGATCCCTCTTCCCACCTGCTAGAGGCTGTTCTGTTGTTCAAGGTGGCATCTGAGCCTGCTTCAGAGCAGAAGCACAAGCACATGGAAGTTGAGTTATGGAGAGTCTCCTGACAGGCTGGCAGCAGTCTCGGTGACTCACTAACTTGTGATTTCCTCCGTGGTGGTTTTCCAGCACAGCTGCTGCTGGCCGCAGCACATGGCGAGCACCATGCCATTTCTCAGAAGGCCGGGCTGTGTGGGCAACCTGCGCATCGCCCATGCAGATCCCCACGGCATGATCCAGTAATTGCCAGGGGGATCACAGGCCGTAAATCTGGGCAGCTGCACATGTGAGACACGCATGGTCTGGCTCCTGCAGTCACAGCGTGTGTGTTTTTGCTGTTCACAGTGGTTGAATGTGTTTCTCATTCTGGATTCCCCTTTCCAGAGGAAACTCCCTCCATCCCACTCACTTCTCTCATCCTCTTTATGAAAGGACCTCAGGCACTCTGGAAATGTGGGAAGAGGTTTACACCATTCCTGAGACATCTCCCAACTGCTTGGTGCCACTTGACAAATGAGGAAGCAGCAAACAGAGCAATGATGTAATTTTCTACAAACAGCTTGCAAGCTATGCTGGAATAAAAGGCAATCCTCTGGCCTCCCAGCCCCATCTTTTCTGTCTAGGCTTGAAATTATAGCATCTTTGTTATGCACAAATTTGATTACAAAATGCCTGGAATGCCTGGGTTACAGGTTTGTTTGCAAAGCTGAAACCTAGCTCTAGGATCACAGATCTGTTTGGAACAAACTTGGGCTAAGGTTTGACTGAAGGAAGAAAGAAATATTTTTCTTCATAATTCTGTGAAGGAAAAATTGAATTTAAAGAGGCTTTGTGAAACAAAACCCAACCTGGCCAGCCCAGGATCCCTGCACAAAAGGGCATTGTGCTCTGCTTAAGAGATGGCACGTCCAGTCTGTCCTGTGCTGCCAGGGAGCTCAGGAAAACTGGACCCAGGCAGCCAAATATCCTGATGACTTTATGTCTGAGAGCTGGGTAAAAATGTATCTTCCTGCCTCCTTTCCCTTCCTGCTTCTTCATGGAAGGCACTTGGAACACATCAGATTGCAAGCACAGCCAAGAGGAGCAGGAGAAAAGCAAGGTTCAAGGAGCACGGCCAAGAGCAACGCCAGCCTGAGGTCAGCAGACGCTGCTGGGGGTTGACCTGCTCACCAGAACGGGCCAGCACAGGAGCAGTCAGAAGGAAGAAAAGAAAACATTGAGAGCAGCAAATGAACTGGAATAGCTCTACCTATTGGCAGAGCAGGGACAGCACAGGGCTGCAGGACACCAGTGCCCTGGTGTCAGCACTTGGAAGTGTCCTGCGTGGGGAAAGCGGGAGTGTGGACAGAGCAGGGTGTGGTGTGCAAGCAGAAGGCAGTGAGCACAACTCCCTTGGCTACCTGCAGCTGCCAGAGGCAGGGATACTGCCTGTGCACTCTGCAGGGTGCCACTCTTGTTTCTGTAGAGCTGCTCAGGTTTTCTGACTTGATGTGCTATTGGACCTCCCTCTCTCCCCTCACATCTAGCAATGCACACTGCTTCAGCTCATAGATTCTGTTTGTTCCACTTATGAGTGGAGGGCACTGTTCACTGCGGACAAGAAAACACTCATCAGCTCTCCAGGTACCTTGGAGGGGGCTTGCATTTGAATGCCTTAATAAGGAGCCAGAAGAATGAACTCTGTCCCCTTAGAAGCGAAGCAGCTCCTGTTCCATTTGGAAGAACTAAACCAGAGCACACAAAAGCAGCTCAGCATGTGTGCACATCACCAAGGCATCCATACAGTCTCTTACTTGCATCTTGGGACTTGCAGCGTGCAAAGGGCTGCCAGCATCAGGATTCCTCAGCCAGCCCATTGCAAAGACCCCCAAACAAAACAAGCAAGCTTCCAGGGCTGCACACTGCATGCGGTCTGGTCTCGCTCTCTGCCACGCTGGTTTCCTGGAACATACCTGAGACTTCAAGCCCCACTTTAAATGAAACAGCTGCTTTGACCACTTACAAGGAGGCAGGGAACCCAGCCACACTTTTCCAGCCATGGAAACCACATGAAAAGCTCTACAAGCAGCTTTCCCCACTGTTCCAGCGCTCTTCACACAGGCCAATCCAAAGGATGCCCTAGCCAGAAACTTGCAGAGCTGTATGTCATAAATCCAGGATTTCACCAACATTCACCAACGGATTTTCTCTCTTCTAGGAGGGTGCCTTGATGTGGGGCTAAGAATTAAAAAACCAGCTCTTTACAGACTGCAGTATTTCTTTCCACTGATCTCCCTGATGGTTGCATTTCCAGATCCCTCAGAGGAAGGTGTCTCTTCTAGTGCCTTTGTCCAAATCCCTCCTATCCTTCACTTTCCATTCTTTCTGATATTCTCCCCCTTTGATTTTCCACCATTCTTTTACATTTTACTGCTGTTGAGCACAAGAGAAATACCATTTTATTTATAGCTGTAATTACCTCTCTTGTGTCCATACAAAACTGTTCGTCTAGTCTAACCTGTAGTCTGGGAAAAGTCCCCCTAGAACATAGCAGGATGAAACCTGTAGGTCACACAGGAATCATCTTAGCTGCCTAAACAACTGAAAAGAAAACAAAGCCTTTTCCACCAGCTTTTAGAAAGAAACTAAGGCTTTGATAGAGAATTTCACCTCCACGGATGACTTTAGTGGTTGTTTTAAAAATCTTATTGAAAGTCTGCTTGATTTTCACTGGAGCTGAAAGCACTCCCACAACATTTTTCTTACAACCAAACAGATGTGGTACTGAACAAGGACAGCTTGGCTGGTCCAAGCTTTGTTAGATGTCCAACACTCAGCAGAGCCTCAGGCCCTCAAGGGAGTGCAGACTCACCTGGAAGGACACTCAGACATTCTGGAGAGTTTCATATCAAAACCCCCAAAGCCTTAATCTGAATGTACATAAACCTGCAGAAACTCAGGCTTCACAGGATGTAGTCCTTGTGCTCACAGATTGCCCAAGGTCACCAAAACCGAGCAGAGCACACAAAGCAACAGTCAGACATTTAACAGGACCATGGTTTGGGACTGCAGCAAAACTGGTTAGGATGATTCTACATCACAGCTCAGGTAAGGTGGCTGGGCTAGACAGAGCTGTGCCACCTCCAGAAGTTTGGGGAGAACTAATCTGGGGCCTGGGGCAGAGTTGGGCTTTCTGGGCTTGATGGAGCAAGGGCACGAGCCACCCAGGCAGCTGGGTGGCAGCAGCAGGGCTCAGGGAGAGGGCTTAGTTCCTGGGGGTTTGTCCCATGGCCTCAGAGGGCCCTGGGCGGGGGCTGCAGATGAAATACTGCCCTGGTTTTTGCTCCTTGGGAGACCTGCAGAAGTGAGATGCCTCCCAGAACTTCAGCCTGTGAAGCTCAGTGCTGCCTTTTGGAAGAGTCAGGTCTGCTACCAGCAGGCAAGGAAACAAACACAAGAAGGCGAACTACAGAGTTTTTCCCCAGAATGAAGCTTTCACAGAAAGACCTGAAATGCTGCTGTGAGACAAAATAACATCCACATAGAGAAGACTTTTGCTCAGCTGGTGAAAATACTGTGTGGGGGCTATCTTACAAGCTGGCAGACGCTGAGATGCAGGTGAACACACAGCAGAAGTTTCTCTTCAGTTGGAAAAAACACGACCTCCTGCAGCTCTGACTCAGGCTTGATTACCAGAACACGCAGATACTGCCAGGGATCAGCACCCCTCCTCCTGCCCGCTCACCCCTGCGTGCAGGTGGTCGGCTTCAGCACCTTGCCTCATCCCTGGCTGTTTCCTCAGCCTCTGCACCCCTCACAGAAGGAGCTGGATGAGCCCACGAAGGCCTAAGGACCTCATTTCCAATTTCCCAGGAGGAGGGAGAGGTTGCTTTTGTTCCACCAGCAGGGGCAGCTGGGCTGGATGGAGCCCTGCGAGCTGCGGGCTGTGAGCAGCCCCTGCTCCCTGCCCTCCCAGGCAGTAATCGCCCCTCCAAAATAGCCACCTTGCCACCTGTACTAAACAAAATCCACATGGAAAGTACATCTTTTGCTGCTTTAATGAGGCTATTACAGAATAGTTTATTTACTTCATTATGCACCTCTTGCCTTTCCTCTTGCTTTTGGGCTGCATTAGTAATTTTTCTCCCTCTGGATTACAAAGATTTTTATTTTTTTTTTCCCAATAGAAGCAGAAAAACTGCATTTTGTTCCCTCTCTATTATCTGGGCTATTTGCCATTAGGACTGTTTTATCACTTTTAATGGCTGTTCTTTTTCTCTGCACAGCACAACGAATGAGGAACGCTGCTGCATTCTGAGCAGTTCCCCGGAGCAGCAGAGACCCTGCTCTCAGAGCTGGGCCCACACTGGGGCTGCTGTCTCAGCCCATTTACCCCCTCTTGTTGCTCAGCCCCTTCCCGCAGCACAGCAGTGCCCTTGCATCTCTACTGATATAACTACATCTGAAAACCCTCCTCTTTTGCCTCAAACTGGTATCACATAAAGCTAATTTCACATTTGGAGGCAAAACTCATATTCATCTCCTCATCCCATTTAAGTTTAGCTGTGAGAAAAGCCTGCACAAGGTGGGTGGGAGGGTGTGACAGCAGCCAGGGCTGCATCCTCTTCAGCAAACCTGGCTCCAGGTGGTCAGAAGCAGGGCTCAGCCCCTGCAGTGATTGGCTTTGCTAGGGCTGGCATGCAGGACAGGTGGAACAGCACCTACTTGCCCCCAGGAAGTGCCTGGGCTGCTAAAAGGCATGTTGGCTAAAGTAAAATATTTATTCTCATTTTTCTGTTAAAAAGGGCAGGAAAAGTGAACTTGTTTTTTCTTGTAGTATTTTATTAGGAGATAGGGAGTTAATGGGAAAACCCAGAAAAACATAATCTACCCCCCCTAGCAAACAGTGCAAGTCCAGGGCCACATTTCCTTCTCCAAGCTTGAACAAGGACATAGCCCTCAGCTTTACCCTTGGACAAAACCTCTGATCTGGTGGCTGGAGACGCCGCGTCACAGCCAGCGGGTCGTTAGCAACAACTCCCTCAGAAATACCTTGAGCAATGGCATTCAGGGAAATTAACTACCTCTGGCAAGGGCGGCCACAGCACTAAGGTCACCACGTAAGCTGGCTTGCCTGGTGCTGCTCTGGCCTTTGCCAAGCCTGACTTGCAGCCAAGCTTTCAGAAAGCAGCGTAGAAGCAGTCCTGAAATGGCCTCTGGCCCACAGCAGGCAGAGGGTAAAACACAGGGGCTTCTTTTCTTCTTGGAAAAAAGCTAGAGTGAAATACCTTCGTGCTGCTCTGACAGAACTGGTAAGTTATTTCTTTTCCCTACTTTCCTTTAAAGCACCAGAATAACATTAAACTAGGAATTTGCATCAGTGTCCTGAGTGCAACAATAGCTGCTGCAGACCTCCCCACTTAGGCCTGGTTGTAAACCAAGTGCTTTGTATGAAATATTACCGAGTGATTCACCGCAGGGCAATTAGGCTCTAATCCAACTGCAGATCTATCCACTCAGATTAAACCTGTCCTGGTTACTAAAGACCTCCTAATAACAGAAGCACCGGTGTTTTATTCTGATCTAGAGCATTTAAGTCCCATATCAAGCTATTAACATGAATTTAAGGCTGGTTTGTTACACAGGGAAGCAATACAAAGCTATCAGAATTCATTTTCCATAGGGCAGCGTGAGAACTGCAGCTTGTGCCATGCCACCACCTTGCAGGGTCGCTCAAATGAGCACAGAAGCTGTGTGCACCCACCAGAACACAGTTATCTAAGATGAGGTGAGAGCTCTCTGCTTCCTGTTTTCACCCAAGTGCATCCCCTTCCCCAAGCCTTTTGTCTAGGACAAGACCATTGGCAGTATGAGCGAGGACAGCGAGCAAGAGGCTCTGTATCTCCAGAGACACCCATGGACCAGCCCCCCTTTCATCTCAGCACGCAGAGGGTGAGTGCAGCGAACACAGAGCCCTTCTAGCAAGCAGCCTTGTGAGCACTGTGGATCCTGGGGAACACTCAGGGAGCAGAAGGGCGCAAAGGGACCCCCAAGGAGCCAGGACTCACTTGGGAAATAAGCACCCAGCCCTTAGGCAACTGAGAGGCTGCCAAACACTTGTGCACATGGGGAAGAAATCCTGCTACCTGCAAGCCTTCTGCTCACAGCTGGGGCAAGCAGCCAGCTTTGCACACAGCCCAGAGCTGGGCTCCCTCCTGAGTTTCCAGCTGGCATGACCCAAGCCTGCGTAACTCTGCTCCTCAGAGCTGTGTGTCGCTGCGGGCAGGCTGGTGAGGTCGGGCTGTGCCACACCTGCTGGCAGCACTCCTGCCTCTGGGCAAGGTGCGGGGCTGCCTGTGCCCTGGGGTGCCTATGGTGCTCTCACGGAAAGGATTTTTAATTTTTTTTTTTTTTTAACCTTGAATGAGTTTGCCCAAAACCAATCATGAATACAGTGGAAAGTTTCGTGCTGTGCAAAAAGCTCCTTCCCATAAAGCAAACACGTAGAGATGGAAAGTTTTCATCCAAATGCCAAAGTGGGAACGCAGGGCTGCACAGCCACACCAGGAGAGAAACCCCTGCAAAGCGCTGTGCCCGCGGTGCAGGGGAGAGGAGGAGGCAGCTATATGACAAGCAAACAAGTGTGGTGGACAGAGCAATGTTAGAAATGTCCTTTGAACAATTCCCCATCTGAGAGGCCAGGCCCTGAGGTGCAGACAGTCCCACCGGGCTGCTACCAGCCCCCAGCTGAGCATCACACCTGGCTGCAAATCCCTCTCACTGCTCGCAGCATGGTGCTCAGACCATGCTTGCAGCACGCTGGAAATACCTCCCCTGGGCCAGATATGAAGCCACTGGAAGCAGGAGGCCTGGGCTCAAGCGTGTTGTGTGCTATGGGGGTCTTGTGCAGGCAGGAAGGAGAGAGAATGTCAGGGGGTTTAAGTGGTTTGCAGTGCACACACTGCAAATAGCAAAACTCCAAAAAAGCAGCTGTTACAAACAGTGCAAGCAGTTCTGCACTGAAACAGCACTTGAGCAGCCCTGAATGATAAATGTTGAAAGGAAAAGTCAGTTCAAAGAGAAGCACTGATCCTCCCACAGGAAAAAAGCCCTTAGGGGAGAGAGAGATGGAGATAAAGATCAGAAACAATTAAAGAGCAATGGTTATTGAACATACTGCCCTGTGATTAGGGCTCCTGGTTTGGCTTATCAGGACTGGGATGGGTGCAATGAATACTGCATAGCCAGAAACACACAAATTGTTGATGAATTGCAAAGGGCTCTGTCAAAATGCAGCTTGACTGCAAATGGAAATCCTGGTGTCCTTAACATTATTGGCCACTCCAAAGGGGGAACCTGTGTTGTGAATTTCATGGTAAACATTTACCTCCATCCTTCAGTTCTGCCCTTCAGAATGAAGACACGAGGAGTGAATTTGTTCAGCCAGAGCGTCTTCCGAGTACACCGTGGAGAACAGGATTTGTGATGAGATCTGTTTGTGGGCTGGACTCAATGGTTAACCAGTCAGATTAATAAATGCCAGAAGGAGGAAATAAAAGGTAAGTTAAACAGAGGAGAAAAATCACTCCATATTGCTAGATAGCAAAAGTTCGTAAGAATTCTCCGCCTTTTGGGTAATTCTCCCCAGCTCTTATTTAGCTTGTTTTAAAAGAGCTGATGTACATCTTTCCAGTACAAAGGTGGTGTGGGCTTTTCCATGCTGGCAGCTCTTGGAGCCATTTCCTTCTCTCACCACTTCCTGGTAGAAATGAGAGATGGGACAGGTGCCAGCAGCTGGCATAGCTCTCCCTCCAGCAGTATGACCTGATGAAGGATGGTTGACCATAAAGCAACAATTATCTTATTGGAAAGGATTATATTTTTATCTATTTATTGTTGAATTTTTCAATTTCAATTATTATTTCACAATGTCTCAGGGGAAATACCTGACACTTTTGCAGCTGGTGCAGAACAGAGGTACCCTAGCACTGGGTTTGTAAGGAACTGGGGTGCTGTGCTCTGCAGAAACGAGGGGAGATTCTAGGCACAGGCAGGAAAACCAGTGGGACAGCCAGTGGATGGATGTCTGGGGAAGATTTTGGTCCCTGTGATCCAACCTAACCTGTGTGCTGCCCTTATGTGAAAAAGAATTTGAGTATTTAGATGATAAGATTCCTGTTCCTCACATCTGGAGACAGAGTAGAACGTAGCTGCACAGGGTGTGTCTGAGCAGAAACCAACCCCAGGGCTTGGTGGTGGTGCGGGGACACTGGTGGTGGTGTCAAACCTTCCAGCTCAGACAGCAGCAGATGAAGGTCCTCCTGGGCCACCTGTCCCTGTAATCACCCTGTGCTTTGGAAGCACGATGCTGTGCTTTGTGCTGCAGCAGCAAGACCACTAACTGCAGCTCCTGATTTCAAGTTGCCCACTGAACTCACGCACCCTGCCATCACCACACTGCCTACAACACTGAGCACAAGGATTTCATGTCACTGTTAATGGGGTTACAGTTGTGCAGGTAAACAGTGACTTGGTCCTTACACTTATACCATGTTTCAATTTTGCTGTAAGTCTCTGTATAAAGAGATGGAAAAATAAGAGACTGACATGAAACTGAGCCTTTTCCTGCTAAAATTCCTGGTGAATTTAGACTAGTGGAAATCTGGAAATTCCCACCAAATGGAAAAAAAAATAATCTTTCTAGAGACTTTTCTCCCTGTACTGCCTACTTTTGAGTATTTTGGTCTTTTCTCCCAGACCAGGCCAACAGATGGCTTTTAAGCCTTATTGCTGACCAAGATACTGAAACTGACGAACCAAAGGAAAGCCAGTGGGAAGTAATTCTTGGACCCTGTGGGCTATTTCTGCTACACAAAGGCCTGTTGCTCCTGTTCTGTCCTTAACACAAACCCAGCGTGCCCCGTCCCTGCATCCCACGGCCGCCGCGCGCTCTCCCTGCACACAGGATGGGGGACACGGGCATGGCTGGGGCAGGGGCACTAGGGCTCTTGTCTTAGTCAGGCTCATGCTTAATCGTGTGCTGAATCTCTGGAGTGCAGAGCTCATCCTGACACAGACCTGGGTCTTCATTGAAGAGAATGATAAGGATGACAAGGCCTAGGAAATTTATCTAGCTGCATGAGCAGAAGGGATGTGGGGATTACACTGTGCTCTTTCAGCTCAGAGAAAGATGCTGAAAAGGAAAGAATAGAAAATCTTTAACAGCTGCAGTTTACCAAGGCCCCAGATATGTAACGATAAATTCTACAGCAAAGGGAAAAAGGGAAAAGCCAGGTGTATTGCTCGCACTGCCTGCTGCTGCAGCACTAGGAAAGACAAAGCTGGTTGGTAACAAGGAGATGAAGCTGATCTTCAACACCACTGAAAAAAGCAATTGTTTGGTAAGTAAGAAAGCTGCTGAGTGATATGGTCAGTGATCTTTTATCTCTTTTCCTCCTCAGGTATGTAAACAGCTTTTCATTTATCTCAGTGTTTGAAATATTTCTTCATGTTTCTTATGGCTCTGACTGAGCCATAGTTTGGAAACAATTTTCAAGTTTAGAGTGAGCACTTGATATTCAAAATTGGAGCAGCCTGGTTATTTTGGATTGGACACATGAGTCAGGTATCATGATTTCTTTGGCCATACCAGTGCAAATCTTGGAAACACTTCAAATGGTCCTTTTACAGGTTTCAAACTCACTTTTAGGCAAATATTTGCTAACGACTTCAGAACTGACCATGCCAGTAAGCTCATTTGCTAAAAACTGCACCAGAAAGTGAATACAAAAGGATTGCAAGTATGCAGTCAGCTGAAACGCAGGCCCGAGCAGGCTTTGACACTGTGCGTTCTTGAGATCTCTGGCTGGGTGCACAAAAATTCAAGTGTGTCCTTTCAACAGGACCCGTCATACCCTTATCCTGTTGCTGCACCATGTGCTGAAACCTGCAGAATGTCTTCGAGTCACACAGCTCTGAGTGCTGCACAGCTCTGTCATCACTTGCTGTTATCACGTTGGATGTATCAAGCAGCAGTGACAATGCAGAGGGCCTGCCACAGAGAGTCCTGAATCAGAGAACGCACTTGGACTCGTTTTCTTTCAGACGAATTAATCCAAAGTAATTGTCACTCTTGCCAAAGCATTGATCTTGCTACTGGTAACACACACACACTTGGGGAGAACAAAATCCAGTCCTGCAGCAGTGCCTGGATGTCACCTTGCAGGCTGTGACGATTTGTCCATGTCACCCACAGGTTTTGCTGAGCGCAGCTCTCGGCACATCGCCTGCCTTTCGTCTCAGTGCACAGCACACACCTAACCAACGCTCCAACAGCTATAACCACAGCCCTCACTCCTCTTGCTGCAGGGGACCCACACCTGAAATGAACCATGAGCCAAACATTGCAGGGACGTTCATTCAGTGTATTTTACTTACCCAGCCTAAACATATATTTGTTCCAAAGTCTCTTTGAGGTTAGTTTCCACAAGAGCTCTTTGCTCCTCATGGCATTGCTGTAAGGGAAGGAGGGGGAGCTCATGCAAACATGGGATGACAGGGGCTCCTAAGCTCCTACAGTGCTGTGGCTCTTTCCATAAGCACAACGCAAACCACAGACCTATAGAAATGTTCCAATGACGGGAAATAAAGGAGCAAAACCTCAACAGCAATTAAGAATTATAAGATCTCTGAGTTAAAAATGCCTGCCTTCCTCAGAGGTTCCATCCTAAAACATCCGTGCCCTCTGCACCCTGCCCCAGACACAAGCTCCTTTTCCTCAGACACCTACTTTTTTTTCCAGTCTATCTGCAAAAGCATGAAGTCTTTTTTGTGACACAGTAGAAACGAAAGCACACAGAGCCTGATATTAAAAGGTTAAGATATATTGGCTTAATCCTGTCAGAACTTTAATGTAGATTATATAGGGACAGGCAGTGACCAGAGGCAGGGAGAGAGGTGTAAATAATCCAGAGGAGTGTGGACTTGTTGGCAGGGTGGATTTATGCCCTGTCTTAATAAAGTGCCCTTTCATCTCTGGAACCTGGGCTCAGAAGCCAGTCTAGACAGGAATTAATGGGGCTCCTTCTCTGCTTACAGTTCTCCAGGTTTCCCAACACCCAGCATTCTCACGCACAGCGAGGAAGTGCAGATTTACAGGATACACCATGAGCTCAATCAGCCACGGACACTACGTCTTGCAGCGAGCTTTTAAATGCAAGCTCTGACCATTCACCCAAGAGGGTCTGCTGCTAGACTAGCAGAGAAATTGAGTTCCCTTTCTATAGCCTCTTTATGTGATGAAGCCTCGCAACTGGGAAGCCTGTTGTGAAAAGATGGGCTAGAGGATGCCAAGAAAACAGTGGTGTGTGCTGCTTTGGACTAGGACTGGGTTCTGGCTGGAGATCACACTTAGGCCAATTGCTTATTCAAGGCAATGCAGCACTAGGGCCTGCAGATGCAGAATTGTATAAAACTTCGGTGACAAAGGAAAAACGCTAACTTCTTTTCTGCTTGCAGTGAACCTTCCCTTCTGTTTTCTTGTACAGGTAGGGATAGAGCACCAAAAACTTTTCTCAGTAATGGATCCAAGAAACCACTGGAATGTGCAGTCAAGAGAAGCAAGAAAAGCTATGAGCAAAAGTATACACATCCAATTGATTTAAAGTATTCAAAGGGAAATAGATTGGAGAAAGGTTTGTTAGAGATTGTCATTTCTTGAACTCTTCAATTGCTATTCTTGGAAAAAGCCAGAAAACTCCTGTCTCCAGCCATACACGAGGATCCCCAGGTGCAGAGACATTCAGCTCCTAATTTTACAGCTGTTTAATTTTCAGTAAGGGAATACATGGAGCAGCAGGATGCACCGCTGGCTATTAGGAAGCCCCTTTATGATGCAAAACTTGTTGGAGTCCTTGTACTTTGACAACAGGCAAGTAAAGACAGAGCCCTAAAGAAAAGGAATCAGATAACAAAGAGGTCTCTAAAGGCACAGCAAGAGGTAAGAGCCCACGGAATTTGATGAAGGACAGTGTGACAGATTCTCTTCCCAATGTACTGGGAACCTGGAGTGTTACCCCAGCAGCACTCTGCTAAACAGAAAGGCTGGTCCAGGAGGATGCAACTGGTAAACTCTTAAGTAGGACATGCTAAAGTCACAGCCAATGTATAAGCAGTCCTCCACGTGATGTTTGATTCTGTCTATAAAGCCTAGCACTCTCTGAAAAAAACATTGACTTCTCCCGGTGATATGTGCCCTGTGCTGCCCAGCATCATGTCCTGAACAGCAGGAGCCATCTTTTTACTTCTCCTCTCCCTTCTGGGGTCAGTTTTGCACATAAGCTCATGGCACTGCTCCATGAGGCTCCTGTGCCTAGGAGGGTAAGGAGGGCAGAAGCTTTGTTTTTGAGGAGAGTTGGCAGTGGGAATATGATTGATTTCCACAGCTGTACCAGTCAGATTGCAATCGCCCTCTTTGCCCTAACCCAAAAATCTCCTGGGCCTGCCTTGCAAAGCAGGGGCTGCTACTAGAGCTCCAGGTCAAAATTCAAGCAAGCAGTTTGGTGAAGAGCGACATTTCCTCACTGTGCAAAAGCCAGTAGTGAGATCTAGGGAGAGGAAGGACACCAGCTCAGCCAGCGCACTTCAGCAGCACACCCCATGCAAAAATACTGCTTTTTGCCACCTGCTGAGCTGTGCAATCTATCACAGGTAGCACTCCACAGCTACAGCAAGAAATATAAGAGGGGTTAGAAGCAAGAAAGAGTATGGAAGAGGAGCAAGGGCTTCTTTGTCATGCAGGGTTTTGTGCATTACTAGAATTCATTAGTGCAGTCTAATAATAAAGTGCATTAGAGCAAATATGCTCCTGTGGAGCTCCGGCAAACTGGCCTATGGTTGGGTGCAGCCGTAGGCGCACTTAGCTCAGATCTCAGTCTGCAGCCGGAGAACAGTGTTTGCCTGGTAGAAAGTTCAGAACAAACAAAGCCTTTCTGCTCCAACATGAGCCAGTAAAGCTCTGTTCTCCTGGTGTGCTCTCCAGGCTACTTGCCTGTGCCAGCTGTCACTAACCACAGCACAAAGGAGTGCAGGCAGCAGTACATGCGCAGGGTGAACCTTACCTCCCAGTGCTCCAGTCCAAAACCTCTGCGGTGCTTCACTCTGCCAGGTCCCACTCCACGAACAATTTAGAAGCTGGCACAAGGTTTTCTGAGACCATGTCATGGGTGCCCCAGTGCGTTCTGGGCTCAGTGCTGGCCAGCTCTCGGCTCCCAGAGCTGGGTGCTGTGGTGCAGAAAGAGCAGAGCCAGGGAGGCAATGGAGGTCTGCAGCAGAGGGAAAGTCTGCTTTCAGTGCATCACACATACTCTCCGAACAGCTTCCCTCCTTTGTGCTCACATGATGATTTAAAACTTCCCACTACCTGTAGGGAAAATAAGACACAGAGAAGTGGATGAGAGATGGATGGCACATCACACAGAGGGGCAGCCAGGAAAGGCCCAGGGCATGACCCGGCCCAGCACCCCATGGGTGGCACAGAGCACACTGCGTGCAGCTGGCGAGAGTCTTGCTGTTACCCCCACAGCACCCACTGCTCTGCAGCCCTTTTTGTTCATGCAGGAAGCCTCGATGCTATCTCAGGGATGTGTCAGTGAAAGACCAGCCTGCAAGGTCTCTATTTACAGCCCTTTGGGCACCTGCAGCTTTTCTCTGCTGGGCAACTGAAGGTGTCAGGGACAAGACCAGGGCCTATTTTCACACCACTCTGTTTTTTTTGAGCCCAGGTGCCTGTCATTAGCATGTGCACACAGGCAGTCTTTCTGTGCCTGCCGATGGGAAGCTGTCACCTGGCACTCTAGCACTGCTGACATGTGCTGTCCCCATCTGCCCCGCTCCCTGTGGCTCTGCCACCCGCTCAGCCTTGTGCTGAGCAGGGTTAGTAGGGGCTGGGCATTTTGAAGAGCAATTTGGGCTTACAGCCCCCCAAAGTGCACGGGCAATTTGCACAACTGAGCCAGAGGCCGCCTATTGTGGGGCAAATGGGAATGGCTTGAGCTCTTCCTCCCACCTGCACTGTCCCTGCCACGGCCTTGCAGATGCTAATCGCTGGCTCAGGGAGAAGGGGGGGGGACAGCCCCCGGATGCCTGCAGTGAGCCTGCCTGGCTCCCCCCGTGCCAACAAGCATCCATCAAGGAAGACTTGTGGCTGTGCGTCCCAGTGACTGCAAGCATTTGGAGCCCAGCTCCCATGCCGGTCCCAGTTCTGCTGGGCTTTTGGTGTATGTGCAAGAAGGACAGAGGGAAGATGTGGAGTGGGAGGATGTGGAGACACCTAAAAAGTGTGATATATCTAGGGCTAGGTGGGATGGGCCCTGCACCTTAATGAGACAATCATGGCTTGTGCCCTGGGAGCAGATGGGGCGAACCCAGTGCAGCAGAGGTGGCTGCTCTTCTTTGGGTTGGCCATGAGCAGAAGTCTTCAACACATGGGAGGTCCGGAAAAAGCCTCAATGTTCTGTGAATCCTGAGCACTGACAGCTCTCTACTCCATCAGATCAAGGAAAGGGAACCGGGATCTGAGGAGTCCCACATGTACTTTCTTTACAATGCTTTAACAGCCCTGGCACTTCAGTCCCACAGGTAACTGCCCACTGCCTTTGACAAGAGTCACCACCAACTCCCAGTTTCAGTTAAGTGTGCCAGGGAGGGTGGGTGCTCCAGGGGTGCTCCTCAGGCATCACAGAGTGCCATTCCAGTGCTGGCACACTGCCCTGAGCACAGAAAAATGACATGGCAGGATCCCCATTCAGGGGAAGGGGCCACTGGGTTATCTGAGGAAGCAGACACGGTTAATATGAATGTTCGAGGAAGGAGTGTGGAGCAGCAGATCCACAGCGCATGGATGGCAGTGGGGCCTCCACAGAGGGAGCTGCCTTCAGTCAGCTGCAGTTGAACCTTTGGTCCCAAAGGAGCAACTATTTCAGGAGCTTGAACTAATGCAAGTTAAAAATTACTGTTAATTACTGACCCCTGTAACGCTGAAAGTGCTGCGTAATGGAGGAGGTGCAGGCTCAAAACAAAAGCCTGCAATTCAATTCCAACAGCGATTAAACTGGCAGAGGTTGTGTCCTGCAACAGGGCATTACAGAAGACAAGGCAAACAAGATTAACCCACATTGACAAGGCGTTTATCCACGGCTAAGAAGAGATCCACACCACAGCACCTCTGCACCACAAGTTTACACCAACCCACAAGAGTCTAATCCCTCATGGGCTGTCAAGCTATTAGGCAAATCTCTGGCTCTCATTTGCCTAATCCAATAGGCCCCAGCATCATAAGAAAGGCCTCCTAGGGGGCCTTAACATCCATGTTTGTTAGGCCTCATATAAGTAAACAAAGCTCTGAAAGCCCAACAGCTTCCTCTTCTATCTGGGATCAGTGCAGCTGGGCAGGGTGCAGCAGTAACACAGCCCTGGGAGGGGAGAAAGGGTGGCAGCTGTGGGGAAGGCTCCAGAGAGAGATTTGGAAAGTTAGGTGATGCAGATCAATTCCCAGCCCTAAAAGCAGACATGGTGAGAATGGGGCTCCCTTTGAAGTGGAGGCAGACTGGGTGGAGGGCCTCAGTCCTAGGTCCTATCTGCTTCCTTTGCTGCTATGTATCAGATTTCTGGGAGCAGATTTCTGGGGTCTCAGCAAAGCAGAGATCTCCCCACCCCTGGCCACTCACTCCTGTCTTGACAAGGTCCACTTAGCTTTCAAAAAGCAGCTGGTTCTTCAGTGCTGAGGTGGCCTCCGGAGAGCAGTTACAGGAACAGAAAAGGGGTGGAGGTGTCAGGGGCTTGAATATCCTTATGCACCGAGCCCGTCTTTCATGGGAGGCAGTGTGGATGGCCTCTGCCCAGAGGCCAGCAGACAGACCTGCTCCTTCTGACAGCTGTGAGCTCCAGAGGTTGGGGAGGTGGCTCCCAGGGCACCAATCCACATCACCACTGATACGTAGGTATGAAACACATTACCCGTGTTCTCGCAGTCCAGAGCAGAGTTCCCTTGGATGCTGGTGGTGAGAAGGGACCTGATCCAGCACTGTGAACCCTTCACATGCACCAGCTGAACTGTTCAGGTCAGGTCTCATTTATATGCAAAGCAGTTCAGCCATCAGCAAGGATCTCCAATGATGCAAATCAGTCGTGTGTCCTCCTAGTAAAGAAAGTCAAGGGAGCTGTTACTCGCTTGAATCCAGCACATTTCAGCAAAACTGCCATTTGATAAAAGGGATTTTTGCTGTGGAGTATGGCCCACCACCCTCAGTCACTCTGCAGCTGAGATCACAGCTAAATCACTTATCTTTACATTTCCATACAAATCTGATTATCCATGAACAGCTAATTGTTTCGTAAGTGTCACTTGGAAGCTATCCATTTCCAGCACAAGTAAAGAAATGGCACTATAAAACTGTCTGCCTCCACCATGAGTCACTTGAGCACATAGGATGAATATCTGGCACTCTTCACTTTTTCAGATTAGCTTGCATATTTATTTTGGAAGAAAAAATTGGACAGCTTTAATTCCTTCCCATCAGAATTCCTCATATTTGCTTAAATTATTGAAACTTTTTAATAGACTGTACAGTGAATATGTTATGCAGTGACTGCTGATGAAGGAGACATTCACATCTCCTTTCATGTAAAGGAAAGGTAGAAAAAAAATCTAGAAGTGTTTGATACTTTGTTAAGACAGTCAGTAACCCTGCAGATTAAGTCACCTGCCATGAAGAAAGATTTCATCCCACTGGCTGAGACCATGGAAACATCAAGAGAGGGTTTAAATCCAGTGTTTCCTGGATGTAGTGCGTGTTTCTCTTCCAAAGAGAAATTCTAACAAGTTGCAATCAAATTTCTTAAAGATCTGTTCTAAGTCAGGCTGAGAAAAGCCTCAAGGAATGAAAGAAGTCTTTGGTCTTCAGAAAGCAAGTCAGTTTTCCAAAGACAAGGGTCAGTAATAAAATTATTGTAAACTATAATCAAATAATCATTTCCATATTAACACAAAATGTTTCTCCCTGTATAAAACAGATATTTCCTCAGCTGCTCACTCGATTTCATGAGAAAGAAGTTACATACCTTTGTAAAAGGGTATTGCTTAGCCTGTGGAAAGAAATTCTATGTATTCTATGTATAAATTCTCCCAAGCATGTGACCATACACATTAGCTAAAGTTTTAAAAAAACAAAACCCTAGTTTAGCTCAGCATCAGTTAATTATACAGTTTGTTAACCTCTTTGGAGTACTGTCTGAAACAAAAAATAGCATTCTTCCTGGTGGCCTGGATCTAAACGTCATATCCAGGAACTGAAACCAAGAGCTCTGCTTTTACTTTTGCTTTTTGCCAAATAAAATCCTGCAGGGTAGAGGGACTGTAGGAAGAAGAATCAACAAAAAAGTCATGGTCAACTCCAAAGTGCCACTGGCGATTCACCACGAGGAACTTGTCCTTTTCCTCACTCAGGAGCAAGGTTTGTGTGACAGATCCTCAGCCAAATCACTTATCCCAGTATGCAAAATGGATATTAATTAGTGAATGGCTAGGAAAAAAGTAGCAGGGCAATATAAGCATGTGGAGTATCATTACAAGAAAGGCTTGTGTCAAAATCAAACATTTCTGTAAACGTAGGCAAAACGGACACAGTGACTTAAGCAAGGGCTTGAAACCTAAAGGAAATTGGGAGTACTTCATGCAGACGGGATCCTTCGGTGCTACACAACTGCTCCTATATGGGCCTACGTGCCCTCCATTCCTATCAGCTCAAGTGAAGCTGTGGGTACTCCTCCCTCCCCAGACTGAAGCCTAAAATTGTCAATTAGGAAAACAAATGTAGGTGCTAGACATCTTTTTGTGAGTGTCAGTTCGGCAATCACTTTATTACAAGTAATTTTAGTATTGAATGTAGTGCAATTTAAGTAATTTAGCAAAGTACAATGATGGATTAAAGTGCCTGGTGATCGACGTTTATTTCACCTCCTGAAACACAATTATTATGCACTTTACTCAATAATAGTGTCTTGTTCCAAGTAAAATACACATTGTGTAATTTTTCAAACCATAGAATCACAGCAATTAGAGGGGGAAATGGTTGATTAGGTCACTGATTCCATCCTGTTGCCAGCCCACAATTGTTCCCTGCCACATATCGGCTAGAGTTTCGCCCAAACCCCTTTGCATTTCCATGTTTCAGTGACAGCAATATCGATCAAAAAGCAAAGACTTCATCCACAGGTGAAAGATTCAGCCTTCTACTGGAGAAAATCCTGCATATTCCCAGCAGGAAAGGTCTGAGAGGTTTTCACCTCCTTCACATGGCAGATGGCTGAAATACTTTCAACCAGAATGTTCTTCAGTGAACTTTTTCCATGGAAGCAGTTTCACTGAAAAAACTCCAGGTTTTCCACTAAATAAAACCCGTAAGTCCTGCTTTTAAGTCTAAAATTCCTCTCCTTACTCTTTACCAGACAGCACAATATTCAGCACTTTTTTAAAAAGGAAGAGAAAATTAAGCCTGACTGAAATTTTACTCAGGAAAAGCTGCAATTCCTGACCTGTTCTGGCAGAGATGTGCTTGGGATGTGGTTTTAACTTCTCTTTGTAGGGAGTACAGCTGCAGTCTCACTGCTCTGGAGATTGGGGCTGTAGCAACTGGATGCTGCTTGCCACATCCCAGTGCAGGGGAACGGAGCAGACTGCCTGAGCCTGGCATCTTACTGCAGGTAGAGATACACCTGCCTGCACTTCCCATGGAAACTGCCCTCATGTTGCTGGCTGTGTGCCTTGTGTTTACCCTTGGGTGGGATCCTTGAGAGCAGGTGCAACCTATGGAAACAGCACATTTTAACAAATAAAAGAGAAGGTCTTGAGAAAGTAATCCTTGAACATGAACTCATGCAAGTTACAGGCCAGAAAAATCTGTCCTGTGGAGTTGCACACATGCAAACAGGGGACAGAGCAGCAGGGAGCTGCCCACCCAGCCCACGCCACGCGGCGTGGCCATCCCAGCCTGACCCGTGCTGCCCAGCTGCAGAAGGACCAGTGAGGCATCGCCTTGGCAGCCTCAGTGCCATGCTCAGAAAACAGTTTGGGAGTCAGCAGATCCCTCCTGGTGTAAAATACTCTCCTGTGAAAGCTCGTATTAAGATCAGCCTTGTGCTGTGCTTTTCATCTGCATCCCAGGGGCTTTCCTGCCAGGTTAACCTCCGTGAGGGCCGTTCTGCAGCTGAGCTGCTCACAAACACGAGTACTCTCTTGAAAGATGCACTGGCACAACTGGCCCCAAATGAAGCACCAGCCTGATGAATTTCAGAGGTTTTGAGGCTTAAGCCACAGTGCAAACCCCTGTGAACCTGGGAACCAGGCAAAATCCCCTGGTGCAACTGCCGGGTGCCATTCAGCTCCCACCATGAAATCACAACATTTACTTTGCAGGGCTGTGCCTGTGTCTTGTCAGACACACAGCCTCCTGCAGCACAGGAACAGGCTCTGTTCCCAGCTCTACCACAGACTTCCCGCATCTGTCTGGAAAGAAATCACTGAGAAGCACATCTGAAAAAATTTTACACTCTCAGCTCCAGACATTTGATCTAACACCTGGCCCAGCTCTCAGCAGTGCTGGACAGTGCAAACACTGTTGGCTTCCACCAGGGCACTTCTAAAATCCAGACCTGATGGGCAACGGGGATGAAGGGAACATCTGCTTCTCCACTGTGCTACGCAGACTCCACACTAAGGCACCTTTTCAGCAGAGCTGTGTGCGAGTCAAACCAGTTAAACCAGCAAACAGTTGGTCTTTGTTCTGCACACATGCCAGAACGTTAAAAACTCTCACAGTTTGGCACCAAAAAGACAGAGACACAAAGCGAGCGATTGCTTTTGGAAATAGGAGCTGTAAACTCTTACTTCTGTTTTCCCACGTGTAAACAGGGGATACCAACTCCTGCCTGCTCCTTAGGTCTGCCAGGCATTGCAAAGCACTGGGGGCATCCAGCAGAAGACACGACAGCAGCATGCAGTGCTTCTTGCTTCATCTATCTCTTTTAAAACAGTTCTAAGATGCTAGCTGGACGCTGGCAAAGTTTGCAGTGTCAAGCACAAAATAAGATGCTGTCACACATCCCATAAAATAAACTATGGTTGATTTTGCTGAGTACACTTGCTGCTTTTTTAACATCTCATCTCATACATTATATTCTATTCTAGACAAAAAAGTATGGGGCAATAGTTGAACATTGGAGGTACCTTTAGAAGAAGAAAAATATGAAGTTTCAAAACTGTTCCCCTGCCTTGCTGGGCTCTTTGCATATAGCTATCCCTGATGCAGTCTCAAGCAGTGATAGTTTTCACATCTGACAGGCTCCTTGCTGGAGCAGTGCACCTGCATTGTGTGCAGACAGCAAAGCTGAGCGTGCTGCTCTGCCGTGATGGTCTGTACCAAACGAGGACCTCCAGCTGGTACCAGTGCTTTGGATGTGTGCTCTCAGCTAAGAGGACAGGAACATGCTGGTTATTCACCACTCATCAGTCCCAGCGCTGCGATTCTGCCAGCCCCATGGAGCCTTATCTTCCCTGACAGGAGACCTGGGAACAGCCTCGATGGGTGATGTCTTGGGCTGTGGGGACAAGAGTGACCTCTGGGCTCCTCCCATGCAGCGTGCCTGCAGGCAGCGAGGACACCAAGGCAGCGTGCCCATCACTCCCACCTCCCCAGGGGGGTCAGGCAGTGTGTGTTCCTCGCTGTCACATTCCACCACGTCTGCTGGAACACGCCACAGCCAGGGATCACTCCTCACCCGGGCTTTTTCAAATAAGCAGAAAAAAGTGAAATGTCAAATACGACAGAGTAAGAATAGAAAAGTAGCATCTTGTGCTCTTCTGGTCTCTTTCATTCCCGGGAGTCTATAAGGCTGTAAAAGAGTGGCGACATTTCTGAAAGCAAACCTTTTTGATAAATGATGCAGTTATTTATTTTGCAGAAAGTCAAGATTTGTCATGATGCCGTTTTCAAAGCAACACAGCATCTAACAAAGAGAATCATAGGCAATTTACTGCATGACACTCCATCTGTCTCAGAGGAAGAAAGACCTTGTTTGACCCTCTCAGGATTTGAACCTGTAATTCCACTGAACCAAGGGCTTTGAAACCTGAAGCTTGGCAGTTTTCTCCCTGAAGATAAGACTAGGTTTTCCTGTTCCCCATGAATCACAACCCCATAGACTGCTATGGAACATGAATTCCCCAGTGCACAGGAAACACCAGCATCGGTACATCCCATCAGCAAATGTGACCAGTGCAGTTGTGCAGCCACCCAGGACATCATCCTTTCCTGCCAGTGCCCCTGGTTGGAGGCTGAGGGGTGAGATCTTGCACTCGGGATGGATGCTGTCTTCTCAGTGCTGCAAGCTTGAGAGCAGATCCACTGCTTATGCCTGAGCAAGGATACTTCAGCATCTGACAGGAAAACGGAGATTTTTTCCTTGCCTATCTTTAGCAAGAGGAAAAAAAAAAAATTTGTTCCATGCTACCCGTGCCGGAATATGCTTAATGATTCACAAGGAGCAATGCATGTGTACACAGAGGCAAGTGCAGGAGTCACCAGTGCCATCCCAGATTTGTAGGATTTTAAATAAAATAAGCATAAAGCTGATCTGGGCACTCTGCTTAGCCTGAATCCCTCTACATAGCCCAAGGCACTGGCACTCATCCTCTTGTTGAAAATGAAATGGTGACAAATGTGAAGCATGATCTGCACCATCACCTCTCCTCCTCCTGGGAGAATGACCCCTGGTCCAAACATGGGTTCTGATGTAAAGCCACACACTGTGCCGGTGAGGCCCTAAGAGATGAGCCTCAGGGCTGCACTACCACTGAGATAAACACAATGAATTGCTCAACAGACCCTATGACAATCCAAAGCCAGAGGGACCTTGCTTTCGTTTGCTGCCCTGCTGGATATCGCACCCACAACCAGCAAATCCATGCTGATGGGAACTGGCTGCAGCAGCCCAGGCACCACGGGCATCCTGGTGGGAGCGACCCGAGGCAGGTATCTGTGCCACAACGGGCTCTGCCATCAGGCCCAGTTTCTCTCCCAGCCTCTGGGAATGACAAACAGGTACAGCGAGCTGAGCCCAGAAAGGCTCTCCAGGGCTCCCAAAGAGAGAAGCATGTCAACGTTGTTGACATTTTTTCCATGTGTTACCCAAATCTGCAACAAGTCGTAACAGGCCAATAATAAATTTACCCTGTCAAACGCTCCCCTGGAAGAGTCTCTCCCGACACCCAGGAGGGGAGACCTTGTGCCCTGGAGGAGGAAAGGCGGTGGCCAAGGTTAGTAACCAGACACTGCCTCACTATCTCTTTCCTGTGTGCTCAGAGCAGGCAGCCAAGGGCACAGCAGAACAGAGGTCAGACACCTTCAGAAGACGGCTGCTCGCCAGGCAGGCGCGTTGTGGGAGCACCATGCAGGGTTTCTGCCTGGGACAGGGCCACAGGAGGGGAATGGCCCTTCCAAGGCCATCCCTTGCTGCTAAACCTCCCTTCCCCTCTGCTCAGACATGCTGCATTTTTCAGCCCTCTTTGTAGGTCCTGAGGCATTTTCCATCCCCAGAGAGAAGTGCTGCCCTCATGCACAGGAGAGCAATAGCTTTCACCCTGCCTGCACCTTGTTTTAGAGATCGTCTGTTCACATTGAGCAGCCCTGCAAGTGGGGAAAGGGCACCGGGCAGGTTATTTCAGGCGTTATTTGGTGAGAAGAAGAGAAGGGGCTGTGGTCAGAGCACAGGGCTGGGCATTGGGACACCTGGGGCTGCAGCTCTGCCAACGGGCCGAGCACTCCTGTGCCTGTGTGAGCCCCATCCCGCTCAGCTCAAAGCCTCTCCAGAGAGGTTCCCTCTGCTCGCTGGTGCTGCCATGCTGGCACAGTGTGTCTGTGGAGGCATCTGCAAAGCAGCTCCAAGACATACGTTCCCCACCAACTGCCCCACTTATACAGCCAAGCTGAAGGGAAGCATTTCTGATGTTCTGCTTTAAGGAAGTGACTTTCCCCTTCCCATTTCAATGGGTGAGAGGCACTGGAAATGCCAAAGAAACCCAGACAGCTCCCAGCAGATTTTCAGCCAAAGGAGAAGTGCCAGGGTCCTGGGGTGGTGAAGGGGGAATTTGGGCTGAGCATGGCTCCCAGATCAGCTCCATATGCTGCAAAGAACATCATCCAAACCAGACCTGAACTGCATGTGGTAGCAACTATGATCAGAGAGCAACTTGCACAGCGATGGAAGAGTACCTAAGCACACAACCTGCCATGCATCACCCCTCCTCTCCCTCTGTTCACACCATCTCCTGCCCAAGCAGGTGAGCAGCAGCAGGGCAAATGCCCACAGGCACCAACCCCCTGTGCCCGGGGTCGAAGGGAATTGCTCTGAGATACCAGTGCCTGCCCAGCCCTGGGCCCCAGCACTGCTGCCCGCAGCAGAGCAAAACCAGGGCATGCTGGCTATTGACAAGGCTTTAGCAGCAGGAAGAATTAGCAGAGTAGCTTTCATGGCCTTGGATCTTAATGAGATTCATTTCCAAAAAAGCCCAGGGTCTCACTGTAGAAAGGGATCACCTGAGGACTTTGAAAGGAAAAGAAGATGTACTTCATTAGCACTACAAGAGCAGAGCTCAGCAGGAAAGGAGAAGGGAAGAGTTGAGTCCAGGCCACGCACATGTCAGGGCAGCACTTTGCTCCATCTGCAGCAGGGACATTTGAGCATGCTGGATTGCAGGTTAAAGGAATACGCACTCGTGCACAGTCTTCTATAAGCCACTGAGATGCCACTTAAAGGTCACACTGCAACTGGCCTCTGTGATTCCCCAGGAGTGAAATAGGATTTGTGGCTATAGTAAAAATACCAGAATTGCTGTTTAGGCTGCACATAGCTTGGAATCTGGTTTCAGGGGCTTCGCAGGGACATTCCATGCCACTTCCAAGGACTTGTTAAAAAATACTTAATAGCAGCAGAATTCTGTGGTATTTTTTTCCAGCTAGTCCTGCAGGCTACCATGGGGAAATTTGCTAGCAGGATTTCTGTAGGACTCTGACTCACATAAGATCTTTTATTGCTGCTTTTAAATATTTGACTGCCTTTTGGCGGCTGGCAGAAAAGTTATTAAATGTTTTACCAGACATGGCCAGAAGCTCTTTATAAAAACATCTTGGCCTGGCATAAAGCATACGTCTCTACTTATCTCTGTAGCATGTGCTCAAAGCTTTCACATGTCCCCTGGCAGTGGAAGAAGCATGAGACCTTCGTGCTTCTAGGCTGTGGATAAATAGAGCATCCAATGTCCTGTGCTCGTGTGAGTAAACCTTCTGGTATGCAAATGGTTCTGCTGCAATAAGTAAGATGGATCAGATTTGTGGGGCTGAAGAGGATGGGGCCCAATGTGGGCTCTAGGTGATGTTCACATGCACAGCTCTGTGACACTGTCAGGATCTGTCTACTCACACACTCAACCCTTATTCAAGGGATTAGACTGAGTGAGGAGCTCTTACTCTTGCAAGCAGTCCTGTTAATGTCACTGGGTTGGGTGACATTTTTAGTACTGTGTGACACATTGTTTTTTGATCAAAGCTCTTTCCCTTCCATCCTTGTTTTTCTTCCTTCATCTTCCTCACACAAGTTAAAATAAAACAAAGAAAAAGCATCCCACAAACCAGAGCAGAGATGAACTCCTTCCCAGTGCTGAATGGAAGAAAACAGAAATAAAATCACTGCCTGATTCTGCTTTCACGACAGCAGTAAACCAGGATGTGCTGCTAAAGGGGCTGCCCATCAGAAGCACTTTTACCTGTACTTTGTTGCTCCGCTCCCTGACCATTTCGCCCTGTGACACAGACCAAAAGCTGTGGGTTATCACTACCAGCACCTGCTGCTTACCTGCTTCACTGCGCTTCAGGAAGGCAACAAACTCAGCTCAAACTTCTCTGCATCCTTCTGCAAGCAGCCTACACCAGAACACACCTGCAGAGGTGGTAAACAAGTGGATAAGCAGAAGGAGAGAGGATTTGCACATCAGTGGTAGAGCAGACTGGAAGCAGCCCCATGTCTGCTGCACGGGATGTGAATGTGCCTGGACTGCCCCTGGGGCAGCCTGGGGCACTTTGTGGGGGTTACCTGGCTGGACTGGCTCCAGCACTGCTATCTGTCAGCAGCTCAAAGGGCTGCCAGATTTGCTGGGGATTTCAGGCTCCAACAGCCAGCCCGCACTGTGCTCCTTCCTACTCCAATGGGAAAGCTGGCAGGGAATAGCTTGGAGCTAGCTCAGGGTTGCCCCTGCAGGCTTCACAGCAAGTAAATCTCACATGCTGTACAGCTGTCAGTGAGGCCAAACTGGTGTAATGCAGGGCAGATTCAGACCTAGCCTCTGAGCAGAACCATTTCATTGCAGACTAACCTCAATTTCCAGCATTTTGGTGGCTTCTGCTTGGGAGCAGATGGCAGGATTGAGCGCTGCTGGGCTGCTGGCGGTGCAGAGTGACCACTGGGGGAATCAAGAAGGCTCACAGGTGCCCTCCTGGGTGAAAGCTCCCCCCGCTCCCAGCCATGAGCAGTGCTCTGCTGCACCTTTACCAGCTGTGTCCGCACCATCCCTCTTTGCAGACTTGCACACCATCACAAACACACACCCAGGCCCAGTGGGAGCACGCCACAAGCCCCACTGCACTCATATCCCCGGACCTGAGGAGCAGAACACGCACGGTGTTAGGGCTGCTCTCTGCCACATGCCCGAAGGCACAGGAGCAGCCCTGCATGTCCCGGGGAGCCTGGGAGGGCAGAGCCCAGCACTAAGCAAGGGCCGCTGGTGCCCTCTGTTGTCGCAAAAAAATATCGGAGCTGCTGAGAGCACGAGTGGGACATGCCACTCAGGGTGGGGCACAGGGCATCTCTGTGGGTTGGGATGGGGCTGAGGCTTGAGGCTCCTCGACGGCTGCAACGAGAGCTGGATGGATTTAGCCTTGTGCTGGGGTGCCAGTGGCCCCACACAGAGCAGGACTGGCTGCTCCTTCACATGGCTTCTCATCTCCTCACATCTGCTGCATCAGCCAGAGCATCTCAGGGCATCCCAGGATATCTGAAACAGTGCCTGCAAACCACATCCAGGTTTCTTAACTAAGTACAATACGTGCAAAAGAACCCACGTTTTCTTTTATAAAGGAGATGCAGCACTGCCGTGGGTGAGGTCTGATGCCTCGACACTCGTGATGGCACTGAGTCATCTCTGCTGAGAAAAAGTTTCAGCCCCTGCTGCCCAGCTCAGCTGCCATTCACATGTCTTTCATAGTGTAAAATGCTCACGTGTTCCAACACCAGTGCCTGGCTGCTCTGAGTATTGCTCTGGATCATGCCCAGGTTCATGGAGAGTGTCTGCTGTAAATGCTGCTGGCAGGAAACCTCACCCACAGCCCTGGCAGTGCTCTGCCCCCCTTACACCTTCACCCTGCAAGCCAGGCTGGCAGCCACTGGCACAGGAAGCATTTTGTTGTGCTGATGGCTGGGATTTCGTCATGCCCTCCTGGTCCCCCACACCTCAGTGCACTTTTCCACCACACACTAGAGCTGGTTTCACTCTCTATGTGCTGGGCTAGCTGCTGTAAGGGGAATACTAGCAGGGACTAAGGTTTGAGTTAGGATGATGGGCCCAAGTCTGAGTCCAGCTGCTTAGCAGAGCCTTTTTGCCAAGGGTACTGAAATCCCCAATACAGAGAGCACAAGGGGGAGAACGTGCCTAGAAAACTCATCCTTAAACACATCATTTGTGACTTTCTTATGTCCTGTCCCAGAGACCCATGGTTTTGGACTCTGCAAACTGTGGCTCCCACAGACCCATCTGACAGTCCAACTCATAGCACCTCATCCCCATCCTTTCAAGAGGCAGCACGCCTCACACCAGCCTCCAGACAGCAGCATCACACAAGCACAGCCCTGGGCATCACTCAGGCACAATCTGGGTTGCTGCCTCCCACCCCATTCCCAGGCGTTGCGCAGAACTTGCAGTCCCTGCTCACCTACTGATGGGGACCCAGCCCCACTAAACAGACACATGCTGCCTTGAAGAATCCTCAGGCTCAGCTGCATTTCAAGGCCTGCAGATATGATAATACAGCATATTAAGGTAATCATCTTAAAAAATAATATATTAAAACAGGTTCTTAACTGAGCAGACAGATTTGACTCTGTTCAGAGCAGAGCAGACAGCAGTGGGAGGCCAGCAGTGATTTGTGTGCATATCACGAGGTAACACTTTGGAAAAGGACCACTCTTCTTCTAGTTAATTATTATTTTAATATTAATTTATTTAGCACGTATCATGGAGAACATCCTTATGGTCTAAAATGTTTGTGTAATTAAGTGTTAATATTAATTATTATTGGAGATGAAAGAAAAATTGCTACCTGGTCAATTCCATATAGATTTTATCCTTTGTGGATGACCTCTGGAGATGCGCAATTTTCCCACATTTTTTATTAAAAAATAGCTGCAACAACTGCAACCTCTGTTTTCCTGTCAAATTGTTGGTAATAAAACAGCACAGGAGCTTCAGATAAAGCAATTACATGCTGTACTTCTTTCTGCAGTTCATGAATGGTACCACTGACACACAGAAAATCTTTCCTAAAACCACTCTGCATCGCTTCCTTCCAACCCCACGAGCACTCCTGCCTCCAGAGACCTCATCCCGAATATCTGTGGGAATTGCAGGCTGTGGAGCAATAGACACAGCTGGGGCAGATCACCAGGCCCTGAGAACCAGCATCAACCCCACACCGCACAGCGCAGAGCCTGGAGCACAGATGACCCTCCCTAGAAGTCAGAGTCTTGTCAGGGAGGGTTTCAGGACTCAGTTTCTCACTGAAGTTTTTCACACCGGCTTAAACTGCTTTGTTGCTGGAACACAGCAATGCAGGGTAATGCAGCAACCTGGCCAGCTCTCCGGGCTCTCACCTGGCTACCCAAGCAGACCTGGTCCCATGCTCACAGTGCTAGCTCTGCAGGGCACTGCAGCAGACCCCCACCGCCTGCCCGAGGAACTCTGACATTGGCACAGGCTATTTTATTTAACAATCCAATTTCCTTTTCCTGAATTTCTGGAAAGAGACTGGCATCTCTCCAGGATTTTCTCTCTAAAGTTCAGCCTACACATGGAAATAAAAACATGTAGGAAGGGATTGGCCGCACTAATTGGCCAAGCACCTCCAGCGGTGCTGAGACACTTAAAGAGCAGACAGAGGTGTGGAGCGTCACACCTTCTCCTGTAACCACAAAGACAGTCTGTTTCCAGTGCAAGGCAAATTTGCTGGTGTGCTGTCCTGTCCTCCCAGACCTCTCTATCAGTTTGCATCCATCCCCCCGGGGCCATGGGCAGTTCTGACTGCGCTGCACACACGCAAAGGGATAACGAGGTCTGGGAAGGATGGATTTCGTGACAGACCTCGTGTAGGAGCACAGACACACTGCTCACTGTAGACCACATGGTCTACAGATAAGCATAACCCCTTGCAGAGGCTGCAGTATCATTTAGACCCAGTAAATGCTAATGTAGTAAATAAAAAGTAGCTGAATTGCATTGTGGAAATGAGAAAGCCTGATATTGTAACAAAATCACTGCGTACATCCTCCATGCATCTGTATTAACCAGGCAGGAACAGCAAACTGCCACAAGGACCCTGGGGTGGCATTGCAATAAGGTATTCAGGATCTCACTTGTATCTCCATCTGGATCCCAGTCCTCTGAAAGTGCATTGGAAATGTCCCCTCCAAAGGACCCGTCCATTGCTCTAATTTACAGAGGAAAGATGACAGGGCAGAGCAAAACCTTGGCTAGAACAGAGCAAAGAAAGACTTAAAGTTGCTAGTTCATGGTCAAGGTTGCTCTCTGTTTGAACTTTCAGGGACTGTCAGAGGCTGAGAGAACTGCAACTGGTCAGCCTGGAATAGTGAAGGCTCGGGGTAATCTTATCAATGTGTATAAAGATTTGATGGGAGACAGCAAAGAAAACAGAGATGGACTTTTCTCAGTGATGCCCAGCAAAAGTACAAGAGACACACAAGCTGAAACATGTCCCACTTAAACATAAGAAAATGCCTTTTTTTTTTTTTTTTCCCCTTAACTGAGACCGTGCCCAGACACCAGAACAGGTTGCCCAAAGAATCTGTATTTTAGAGATATTCAAAACTCACAGTACTGGGCAACCTGCCCTGTCTGAGGCGGCTTTGAGCAGAGAGCTGGAATAGAAAACCTGCAGAAATGCCTCTGACCTCAACCATCCTGTGTTCTATGAGTAGAGATGAAAATTACAAATAACAGAAAATAAAAACATCACAAAAAATTGGAAGCAGCTGTTGAGTGAGGCATGTCACAGGGTCACAGGTATTTTTACTTACCAGGGAACACTGATTGTGCATGGTTTGTTCCAAGTAATATGCTAAATACAGCCTTTGGCTGGTACAGTTTATTCTGTTTGACCCTCTATTTCGTCTGGAAAGTAGCATTTATATGCCAGCTCGACTTTGTGGGCTTTTAGATTCAAAGGTTGGACACAGAGTAAAAACATATCTCCCCACTGCAGGTAGAGAAAAGCACAGAATTCTTGGCATTTTAATCACCTCTGGAAGATCAATGGATGATTTCATGCTTTTTTGTGGAGAAGGACAGGACAGGGAAAAAAATCACATATATCGATTCCCAGGCATCAGTGAAATGAATAATAGGGTGAAATGTCCTACGTAAGTTCTTTGCAGGTCTTGTGAAAGCTGCCTGCCAGGGAAATGTAGCTGTGCATGTACGTTGTGATTATGCTAAAGAGGCACTAAATTAGTACATTACATGCCCCATTTAGCACTACTGTGCAAAATCTGAGAGTGCTAATACATTTTGTTTCTAGGGTCAAGAATCATTAAAGAATGGAAGCATGGTCATTCATTAGCCAGGAAATTAAAGTTTGACAGCTGCTTTTCAGTTCTGATTTCTCTTAAATGGCAGTATTGTATTAGAAGGTTTCTGGCTTTTTTGTTTTGTTTTGTTTTTAAAAAACTTCCAGGCTGTAGAATGGTCAGTGACATCCACAAAGCACAGTATCCACAAGTCATTCAGGCAGACTTATTTGGTAAGAGTGTTGTATGGTTTAGGGGATTATTTACAGGGGCTGACAACGTTGCTATGTGCTATTGAGAGCGGTTTCTTTCTTAGCTATATGGTTGTAAACGATCTGGGTTTGGAGTTCTAACTCCAATTCTGCATGACAAAAGAATCTATTTGTGAGCAGAAGCAAGGCCCTGCAGTCCTCTGTGGGCCGTCAGTCCCAGGAGAGCAATGGAAGTTATGAATGTGTATTTAGAGAGAACGAATCCTTTCATGAAAACGAAAGGAGCAAGTAAACCAACAGTCCTCTCAAGTCAGCAAGGGCTAAAGGGAAGAGAAACTCCGCTTGCCCACTAAGGTAGGCACGTAATGCTGGGCTGAGGGAAAGCCCTTAGTAACCCTGACAAAATCCCTTGGATTAGGGTCTCCATCCTGCTAAAGTGTCTGCACGTGAGCAGTCTCACTGCATTCAATGGCACAACTGACGTGAACGCACGGCGTGTCGCAGACACAAGTGTTTGCCAAACGAGCATCCAGCTGACAAAACGCAGTCCAATGGAGATTTGCTGACACTCAGGATGGCTTTGTTCCCCACTCTGTATCAGCAGCCACTGCAAATACATAAGCAGATACATTCCTCTTTTCCAGTTTGCTCCTGATAGATTTATACCAACAGCAGGAAGAGCCTTGCTTTCCCCAGTAACAGCCATCCTAACATGAGCCATGTTTTACACCTGCATAGCATGGTTCTTTCTGACATGTCTCAGAGCATTTCATAAAGTACAGCCAACACTTGAGCATCCTGCCTGTCCTACTGAGTTAACCCTGATTTCCTGCGTGAATAGAACAAGCTGTGTGCTGGTATCTCCGAAGAACTGGTTCCACTGCTGAAAAAAAAAGCAGCACTGAAACAGATCCGCACAAGAGGAAAGCTTAAGGAAGAAATAAAAATAGAGACTCTTGGAAAAAAATAAAAAAGAGAAAATTCAGTAGCCTGACGTCTTCTATTGATCAGAGCCCATGGACTGCCTTTGATTGATAATCTCTGCATCAACACTTACAACTGATATAATGCCAAATATATTGCCTTAAAAATGCCAGCATCCAACTGGATTGATCTGGTTATTTGTACTATAAGACACACTCAGTCCTAGTCAGAAGCATAGTGTGATAAGACTGTACTGCTAATTAGGAAAACCTAAAAAAAGTTATTTCACGTTCCACTCACCACAAAACACTCTCCCTTCTAGGCAGTCCAGCAAATAACCCCCCAAACTTACACAGCACGCCTGAAAAACTAGAACACTTACAGAGCAGCAACAGACTAAGTCCAATAATTTATTCATTAGAAATTATTTCCTCTTTTAGAAATTGGTAGAATCGAAAGGCCGTATTTTATAGTGATAAAACACTGTTCGCTTCTAAAGAGCCTATACTCTGATAAATTTATGCTGACTGCATTTCCCTTTTGATGAAATGTTGCTGTCCCTGGAGAACAGACATTGAGCACTACCGGCATGACTTCAGCTTTAAATCTCTGTCTCGGAGGTCTTCCGTGTGAGAGCAACCTGCCTCTGCCCACACGGGATTATTCAGCTGCCCAGGTCCGAGCTGTACCTGCCAACCACAGCTGGACACTGGCAGTGACAGCCCCGCCGTGCTGAGGCCAGCCCTGCACAGCCCCACAGTCTATGGGCATGATGTGTTTCCTGCCGCTCGCCCCATTGCAGCCACCCTGCCCCAACAGCACCTCGGGGTCGTGTCACACGATGCTAGTGATTATTCTCTTGGCAGGCTGTGAAAAAACAACTCTAATTAATGTCTTCTGGAGAACCCCCCTCCCCTCCGGCCTGGAAAAGATGCTGTAGGAGGCAGGTGTGCAAGAACAAGGTGGTGGGGCGGAGAAGAGAGTGCCTGAAAACACTGGATGAGTCTCCTGGGCTGAGCGTTATCTCCCATTTCCTTTGAGAGCCCACAAGAGACGGCCTTCCCAAAGCAGCCTCTGAGGTGGCCTGTTCTGCTTTTGTCTCCTTCAGCAAAAAAATTTCTGCCCCAGCGGCTCCGAACAAGGCTTCCATTAACTCCGTCCCCGCGAGGGCAGCACGTGGGACAAAAAGCCCAACACTGCGTCCCGGCCCTCAGACAAGCCTGGAAACAAACGTTGCAGGAATTTGTCAGAATAGAATCACCCGCTCGGTGTCACCGCATACATTTACCTACCTCAGCGCCTATTCAGGGCCCTTCCAAAAGGGCAATATTAACAGAGAGAGATCGGACACCAGTGCTATGGCAACGGCACCGCAGAAAATTTATGGCTGCTCCAGCAAAGGAAAACCCCGTTTTAGGAGCCCCACGAAGTGTGGGGAGTAGCCTTAATTTTAAAAACAATTCCCCTTCGACTTACTTTTGTTCCTCACAATAAAACCATTTAAGTAACAATGGAGCAGCAATGTGAGGGGAAGGAGGGCGATGGGAGGATGGGATGCAGCAGAGCTGCAACGCGCAGTGCTCCAACGTGCACACTTGTCAACAAAGCAGATCACCAGAGCACTGCAGGAAGTTTATGGGCAGGGAGAGCTTCTCTGGCGCTGTTACAGCAAATCCCAGGGCACTAAAGGTATCTGGATGCTGCACCTGAAAACTAGCAGGAAAAGAATAGACAAGAGCTCCTGTTTTCACTGAATCAATAATCACCTATTTCTCCCCCCAGAAAAATTATTGAAATCAAATAAAGTGCTTAAGTTTGGGGGGAAAAAAAGGTGAGAGTAGCAAAGAAAGCTGTCACAGGACAAGAGCTGCAGGAGAAAAGTACGACTCATTGCAGTGAGAGCTACACAGAGGATATTAAAATAAAACTAGCCAAATATCCTTTACTTCTCTAAATCAAGAGTGCTGATCTGCTGTACGTAGTGTAGAAACTGAGAATCTAAGTATGCCTCAAACTAGTGGAGCACTATGCCCCAGTTTTTGAATACAGAGATGTAAGACTAAGAGCTGAGATTGGATGAATCATGAGAACAAACACAAGAGCGTCGTTTTGGGAAACCAGCCCATGCAGCCTCCACGTGAGCTCTATTGATTGCAAAGCCAGCAGCAACTCCTTCTGCTCTGTCACAAGGTTTCTATTCTCCTGCAGTAAAGTTAAAGAGCAAATGGGAAAATGATCTGAACAATTGCATTTTCTGTCAATTGTTTAAGTCCAATGGTATAGACATGTTTTAGGGCAAATGTAGGAGGACCGGTTGGCAAAATCTCCTCCAGCACACCACACAGGGCATAGAAAGAAGCAAGCAGTAGCAAGATACAGAGGGAAGAAGAAGTGGACACTGCCAGCAGTGGAACTTGATCTAACAAAACCTTCCCCAAAGTATTCAGGAGAGAGATCTGATCTCCTGAGACAACAATAAGGAAACCTCTGGAAACGAAAACAGATTGGTCACAAGGTGTATCACTCAGGGAACTGAACTAACGTAGAGGCACATAGTACAAGAAACCAGAACCCTCCATTTGTAACCCTGTTGTAAGAACTGAGTCCAGCTGGCTTGCTGACTGCAGCCGAATCTCAGCTCATCAGCTGGGCTCCTGCAGGCTGAGCTGCCTGCTCTCCTGCTGCGTACAGAGGCGGGTAGGGAACCACAAAGCCCCTGCACATCTGACATCAGTAGTCCATCTTCTCCCCTGAAACTCCTCAGCTTGCAAAAATGCAGAAATCCTTCTCAGTCTCTGCAGTTCAGGGTTATTCAGAGATTCCTGGAACACATGGGGCAGCACAGACAGTTGACTGGGTGCTGCTCTGTGTGCTGAGCCTGGACAACAGAGAGGTTAAACAGGGAAAAGGATGCTTTTTATGCTAGTGGCATGACCCAACCTTTAGCATCTGGTAATTCTTTCGGTGCTGGAAAGCATTTCAAGCGCTTGGAAGTTGGAGCCTCAGGTGCTGAATTTCTAAATTTAGTATGCAAGAAGCATTTCAGGAAGGCAGTTTGTCCAGTTGCCTCACAGACGCTTTCACTTCATGATTCTTGACAATTTACGGCATTGATCTGCATTAAAACCAAGGAAGAAAGCTTGAAATAGTCCCATAATTATGCTGCAGAGCAGCTTTGGATGACCTTCCATTAACATCTTGCTCTGTGCTGAATGCTGAACATCAATTCACACCAGGATGAGAGCTGGGCACGTAGCTACATTTAATAAGCCAAAGCGCTCAGTGCCCTGCTGCTACTCTGGCTGCAGCTTGTCCACCTCCATGCCAGTATCTTAGCAAAAGTACAGATGCTTTTCCAACAGATGTCAAGCAAGTGACTCTGCATTGCTACAAATACAGCCTTTCTTCCCTCATGGACTTGCACAACGAGTTTCAAAGCAGTGTGATTGCAGTTACTGCAGGAGCCACATGCAGAGACCTCCTTCTGGGGAGAATGGTGCATTCTTGTAGCTAAAAAGCACAGCTAAAGTCTCCAAAGCATCTGTAAGTCAAGCCCAAGACATATCCATCACCTCCACATAGCACAGTCCCACTCAGGTTCCACTGTCAGCCCCCCTACAATTGCCATTTAAGGGACTGCCAGCAGACCCCTGCTGGCCCCTCCTGCCTATGCCTGCATGCTTGCTCATTCTCCTGGGCTCTGGTCCCCACATGTCCCTCTCTGCGGCCCAAAACTCACACAGACACACCAGATTCCTTCCTCTGCTCACTCCTCCATGCTTCCCAGGTCTCCAGGCTCCCCTAGCTCTGTTGCACTGGGCTCAGCACCAGCAAGTTCCTTGCTCTGAGATCCCTCAGAAATGAGAATGGAACAAGAAGAGAAAAAAATCTAGGATAAACTCTCCTGTATGCCTCCTAAGACTTCATATCCATGGACAATGCACAATCACAGTTCATAACAACAAACAGACCCCTCCAGATTCCTGCCAGATACTTCTACAGCTCAGCATGGTCCCTCCTTGGTCTCAGTTTCTGCCCTGCCAGATTTACTGGATAACCTCTGCAAAGTGATTCTCTCAGTCCCAGTGGTAGGAAATATTTAGAGGCTGATGCTACATGTGATAAACAGCCCAACCCTTGGCAGCAGTACACCAGACCCTTCCCCTCAGCTGCGACCACAGCTTCTCCTTATTAAGCTCTTTACGTCATTAAGTGGCCCCACTGGGAGCAGCAGCAAGCACAATTGGGAACATTAATGAAGATCTACAGCATTACAAGAAAAAGCTCAATGAATCAACGCCTCGTGCCTTATTCCCATGGCCATGACCTGTCTCCATTAGTAACAGGAGAGGATTTGAAACAGGAGAAATCTCTCCTCCTCCTCTTTCCCCCTGGAGAGGCCTGTGCTGCTCAGCGCTGATGGCCACTTGCAGGCCACAAAGACGGCCTTGGCTGATTCGCTGCCCTGGTGCACTCGTGCGCCAGACCTCACCCAAATGCCACCCACCCCAGCAGCTGGGACCCATGCTGGCTCTGTCACACGTCCCTCCACCAGCTGGCAGCAGCTGTGTTCCCCCCCAAAGCAAAAACCCCTTTCTCTTGTGACAGAAACAAGCCATCATTGGGCCCCAGGGCCCAGAATTACAATCAGCAAGAGATATGAGGCAGAAAGGGAGGATTAGGAGATTTTAGGCTGCTTTAGGAAAACCCACAAAGCATGTATAAGTCACCAGCTCGCACAGATGAGAAGCAGGTCTTACCTGCTGAAATGATGATCTGAGGCACATGTTCAAAGTATACCACAGGAATCCGGGTGCACAGCCAGGGGATTAGGACAGGGCTTTACACCTGCTGGCATTCACTCACAGCTGGGTTCCTACACCGATCAAATAGCTCAGGAAGGACAGGGGTCAGGGAGGAAGCCCCATGACTGCTGCAAGAAGATGAAGACAAAGACCCGTATCAGGCACACCACAAGCACACCACAAGCACCGCAGGCATCTCGCCCCAAGGCACCCACCTAGTGCACAGCCCTGGGGAACGGAGCCTGCTGGGGACCTTCCCATACCCCGAGGGTGAGGCTGTCTGTGGGAACAGACCTGTGCTTCTCCGCACTGCGTCACACCTTAGGGACATTTCCATCTGCAGGAATAAATGTTGGTGAGAAGCACGGGAACTTCATCAGATCTTCCTCGTATTTCACATACATGCTGTTAAATAAACCAGCGACTCTCAATTGCTCAGTTGGGTTAAATGCTATACTTGGGGTCATTCAGCCACAGGGCAGGGATCTATACACATCCACCTGTCAAGGGCACAAAAACCATCTCCAGGGCTGTCTTGCAGGGAGTTATGGTACACAGGCCCTGTTATTACCCTGCTCTTCCCAATACCTACTCTAAGAGTAAAGGGAAGGACTATACACAATAAAATAATTACATGTTTCTTTACAAGGGATTTCTGCACAGGGATGAGTTCCCTCTCCACCAGTGATAGTACAGGAGCTCAAGTGCTGGTGAAGGACAGCACTAAGGGGCACAGGGCAATACTAAGGCTTATGCAGTGAGTAGATCAAGGGGGCAGTGGACCTTTAGGGCCTTCTAGTAGGTGTGGCAGGGTTTTTTGTGGTACACAACACAGATCCCAGGACATCGGTAATGCTGCTAACACTGGTAGCAATCAATCCCACCCATCTTTCCCACAGAGTCTCCTACTTGAAAAAAAGGTTTACCAATAACAGTTGCCTGTAGTGGGAAAGAAATATATCACAAATTTGTCTGAGTTCCTATGAACACAGAGCCATCCTCTCCTAGACCTTTTATGTTTTTGATAGCAAAAAACAAGAAGAGGAGTCGGTCTATGTGGTGGTCTTGCAAGACTGCCTACAGCCCACAGCAAGGTAAGAATTTACCTGTGAAAGCACTGAACAATTCCTACCTTGCTTCCCCTTAAAAATCACAGCTTCTCTTCTCTGCAAGCTTTCCTCCTCAGCAGCCTGTCAGTGCCCCTTAGTTCTCCAGGCTTCTCCTCCTGGCTCCTGTGGGTCACCAGCAGCATGGAGTCAGCCTTGAGACCGGCAGGATGTGCTCCTGTCGCTTGACCCAAAGTCATTAACGTGGCAACTATGGATTTCAGCTGTCTTGGCCTCTCTGCTGAAAAACACAATGAAAAAGCCAGTCAGCAACAGCACATGCCAGAATATGGCTTTAACACCAACACAGCGACCAGCGTTGTTCCCCCTCTCCCTTCACAAACACCTCGAGAACAAAGTGCAGAGCTGAGCCCAGGAGCCCAGCTCCAGCTCATGCTGCCTCATTATCTTCTCAGCCTTGTTTAGTCTTTGTCTCTCATGTAGATGGTAAACTCTCAGGGGCAGTGACCATGACTTAGTTCACTGAGTGCCAGACGACTGCTGGAGTTCAGTTAATGATGAGACAACTCCCATAGGTCCATTGTCTTAAGTGGGAATTTTGGCTAAGTGAAGACTTCAGGGATTTACCCAATAATAAGTCAGTAATTCAGGATGCACTTAAAGACGCATTCAATGTGCCTTTGCAGCAACATCCTTGGGAAGTGAGCATTTGTACTCCAGAGCACAACTGTGAGGAAGTCTAATATTAATTAGGAAGCAAACTCAAGGGCCCTGAATAGGTCCTCATAACAAAAGATCTTTTATTGAATAACTGTAGAGGAGTGCAATGCCAAAGTTTTCATGCCAAAGTAACAATAAATGAACTGCAATTAATGCCTTTAAGACCAGTCTGTAAATTCAATCTTAGTTTAAAGAAAATAAGAAACTTCTGAAAACATCTTTCGAAAACTGTAAAAGGAAAAAAGAATGAATATAAACTTAAATAAAATACACAGGTTGATTCAACCTGTTTCAGCTGATAAATGGCATGGTACTCGCTCTGTGCCAAGGTGACACTTGACCTCTATATATCTTCTTAATGAAGTCAGCATAGAAAGACACCCAGCGAGCCTTTGTAACACTGCAAGCGAGTTGCAAGCTGGGCTTCACTAATGGGAGCTGTCACTTGGTTTTTTCCAGGTCACAAACTAAGAAGAGCAATTAAATCAAATTGGAGGCTGCACAGATTGGAGCAAGCCTCAATAGACCAGGTACCTAAATCATTAAAGACATAGTTCTTTTCCATGATAAATTGTTGAGGAGAGTGAAACATGCTGCTGGTCATTAATCTAGGCTAATCAGCTTGAAAGCTGGGTTGTTTTATTTAGTAATTAACTGGTTATTTGAAAAAAATGATACATGGCCTATAGAGCTGCCATCCAGCAGATAATGACGCAGAGCAATGGGGAATCTCTTGAGGGCAATTCATGCCTTTTCAATTATAGCCATTGGCAAACTCTGAAAAATGGCTCCACATTTGTATTGACGCGTAGTAAAGAAACACACACCAATGAACATAGCAGGCATCTTGTTGCATGCCGGTAATTGCTCTGGCCTACCCTGACACAAACCTCACTAAAGCAAACCAAACATTCTGGGGGTGTCCTTCCCACTCTTTGGATTTACAGTTTGTGCTTGCCATACCCTTCTGTTGAAAGTGAGGAAGAAGAGCTGTTGTGTGTCGATGGATAGGTCTGCAATAAAGGGGTCTCCAGCCTATTCTTTTGCAGGTAAGGGCTGTTATCTCCTCACACCAATGCACAATAATCAGTCTGAACTTCTCCAGAAGCGCTCCATGGGATCCTCAACTGGCTGAGACTGAATACAGTCTTAAGTAAAGAAGCTGAATCCTATTTCCTGGGGAACATGCTGAGCAGGAACACCAGCCAGCCACTCCCTGCTGTCCCACGTGTTTATTAATGGACAAAATACACAGGACTGGCTGTCCATCTTGGTGCTGCAGCAAAATCAGAGTGAGCAAACCCAAAAGAAAAAATGTCTTTTTGCAAGAACACACTGTAGGAATAGTGTGGTTCACTTCTAACTGGGGTAACTAACCAGTCCCATCTGCCATGTCAGTGAAAGGTCAGCATCACCCACACCCAGTCACATTTCTGTTTTTTTCTTTTTCCTTTTACATTTAGCCCTTGCAATTATTTATCACATGGCATCTAACTATCTAACTCCTTTGCCCTAGACATGTACACATAAGCAAATAACTCTCTCTTGTTGACTGAGACAGGTATTTTAGTCTTACCAACAATTGCTTCCAGGTGTCCACAAAAAGCCAACGCAGGGCTCATGCAAGCAAACCACGTGTTCCCAGAACATATTTTTGTCCTTTGTTAAATATAAAAGACAGCAGGGAAGCTAATTCTGCTGGAAAAAGCCTCTGGACAAATCCATAGAAGAAAACTCCACTAGGTTATATTAAATACATGGACAACAGCTCTGGCTTAAGAAATTCCTGAGCCACGTGTTGCTGGCAGACTACACTGGAGTACCGCGCACACTTGTCCTGTTTTTTACTATATCCCAGGCATGTGCTGCTGGCAGCTGTTAGAGACAGGATACTGGGCTACCCAGACCATTGGTCTGATGCAGCATGACTGCTCTTTTGTTAGGTTTGTTCTCTTTCTCTCAAGATGCAGAGGAAATGACTGAAACAGCAGCAATAGGAAGGAAGGGCAGTGCCATTAACAGGTGGGTAAGCACTGTGCAAAGCGACGGCCGTGTTGCTCACTCATTGCATCTAACCAACTGTACTTCAAAAATAATTGCTCTTTTGAGGAGTCTTTGATAGATATACTGGAGGCAAGAGGAGACGAGAAAGAGCCTGTTGAATGGGGCAGGAAGCAGTATCCGCCATGCAAAAGCAGCACCCACCATGCACACAAAGCTTGCAAATACAGGCTGTACAGAGTTATTAAACCTGGCTGTGGGGTCAGGAGAGCCTCAGAGCCAGCAGCATCCCACAGTGCAAACCAAGAAAGCTCCAGCCAGCTTAAAAAAGCACCCGCTAATGAAAAACTTTACCAGGAAAGCAGATCACATCAAGGCCACACAGAAGCCTCAGATCCTTTAAGCTGTGCTTTGAAGACCAGTGGTGACAGGCCGAGAGATAAAGGCAAGGTCACAGGCCATCAAGACCCCCTCCAACATACTGTGCAGCTGAGTTGGAAAAAAGAAGAAAAATCATTGTTGCTATTTGACCAAACATTATAAACTAAAAATAGCTGAATATCTCTGATTAAGAGAATTCCCAGGGCTTACCATTCTTGCCACTTGGGGTCCAATTTTTCTCTCTTTTATTATGGGCATTAGGCTTTGGACAATACCAAGGCTACAGAGGGCATATGTTAAGTTAGTCTAAGCCTGCACCACGCGAACCTTTGCACCCTATAAGCTACTTTGTTGAATATTTCTGTCTCCAAATGAGCTGTAAAGGGTGCAGTTGTTCTGGCAGCAGCCAGCACAGCTCCCATTAACAGGTTTCATGAGTATAATTTTCAATAGTATTAATAATTGTCCTCATAAAAGTCCATGAGAGGAACTTAACGGACTAGACTGTTTTTATTTCCATGAAATTCCTGCTCTTTTAAAGGCTCTCCTTGCCTGAGCTTAATATTTTCTACATCCAGACCTCAAACGATTCTTTCCAGACACAAACTTTCTTGCTTCAACTGCAGTAGTGCCAAACGAAAAGTAAAGTTCTGCCAGACCCCACAAGTTCAGTTGAAAGTCAAAGATGAAAGGGGTGCACCTGCCAGTCCTTCCCCCTCAGATGAGCAGCGTGGGGCTCTGAGGAACCACTAGCTCTGCAAGGATTTTTATTTTGACTGCACTGAAGATGAGCCATTGGGAAGGCCCACTGCATGGTCTGTTCCACAAATGATGGTAGCAGGCTGTGTATGTCCACAATAGCTGTTAAGCCATGCTCCAATTCCAGATCAGAATCTTGCGCCCGAGGTCAGGCAGAGGATGAGCAGCAGGCGGGACTCCTGTGCTGTACTTGTTATGTTTGGCCCACTCGGCCACTCTGATTTTCTACCAGCAAAGCAGCGTACCCCTCCCTCTCCAGGCACAGGATACTCTCATTACTGAAAAGCAACAGTACAGAATATTATGAAAGAAGCTGAGAGAATCTACTTAGAAACCTAGCTTCAATTTTTTGTTTGCTTATGCACAGAGGAAACGGAATTACTAACCTCTAAGTCCAACATGCAGTCATAATTAACACTCTGGGGAAGCATGTTCAGTTCGAGATAGTTCCTAATTCAGCAGATAAAACATAGAATGAAACCTCAGTGCTGGAAGCTACTGCACAACCTCAGACAAAGTAGGGTGATGACATTTATCAATGACAGCAATAAGCTTAGCAAACTTACCTGTTGACAAGATCCATCACAGAGATGCATCAAAAATCAGCCCTCAACGTTTCTTTTTTTTTTTTGCAAATCCCTTAGCCCAGCCAGAAGTTAGAAGCTTGGTGCAGATGATCACAGTGGCACATTCTGGTCTTTACCACCTATAAACACCAAATGGTAGGAATACACATAACAAACTGCGTACAGGCAGGTAGTGGATTTTTATTTGTTCTCTGATGTCTCTAAATTGCCCAAGACAATAAGGAAATAAAGAAAAAATACAAGATGTAAAATACTTTTCTTTATGAAGTTTTATCTTGCACTGGAAATTGGCTTCGTATAAGCAAACAAACAATAAAAAGCAAAAAATTGAGACTGGATCAACTATTTCCTGCCAAGAATGACAGACCTCCTTTGATTTCCAGTGTCAGTGGAAACAAACAGCAGGAAAAACTAAAGTCAGAGGACCCAAGCAACACCAAGCAACTCTGAAAATCCAAGATCAGTGCTGGCAGAACAAACCAAGATGATCATCGGTATACCTTAGAATCTCTCTCTTATAGACCAAGCAAACACATCACTCCAGATGTATCTTAGACCTAACAGGTTTATTTTCAGATTATTATAAATGAAATCAATGTGTACTATCATGAAAATGTTTGCTTGAAAAGCAAAGCTAGCTGGCCAACTCTTTTCTCTTTATCACCTAAAATCTCAGTTTTATGTGTGGGTGTTTGTCTGGGACAGTCTTTTCTGAGTCAATCCTTGCCTCAATTCTTCATTACAGTAATTGCAAGCAAACTGTGCAGCATTGTGGAATCAGAATGATGACTGAGCAATGTGTAACTAACAGGAACAGCATTCTGGGGGACATAAAAACCTGAATACTGGCAAAATTACTGAAGAGAAATTTAGAAGCAAATGGGAATTCATGCCATAGTTCTCCCGAAACGTTTTTGACAGAAGGCTTAGCACATTCCCTCAGTCCTCTATCACCTAACATGATGTGATGCGATTCCAAGGGAATCCTTTTGTCTGTTTACTCTAAGTTAAGCCTTACATACAGGAAAGCTATTTCCAGGAAGACTCCGAGAAAGAGGATTTCAGACACAGCATACTTCAACAGTGAGGCATTTCCAGAGAAAAAAG
This sequence comes from Penelope pileata, assembly GCA_013396635.1. Taxonomy (NCBI): domain Eukaryota; kingdom Metazoa; phylum Chordata; class Aves; order Galliformes; family Cracidae; genus Penelope; species Penelope pileata. Next base: position 167,142 of record WBMW01001085.1, on the reverse strand, counting down.
CCATGACAAAGCACCAGTTTTAGAATTCTAGTAAGTAAAGAAGCCACCCTTGAATTTCTCATCAGCCACATGGGTTTGTACAATGAAAACTCGATGTTTCTTCCAAGGCTTTAAGTGTTGTTCAGTGTGACACACCATGCCTATTCTCCTTTCTCTGCAGGTCTCTCTGCCCAAGACAGCTCCTTGCAAACCTGCTTCTCCCTGGCTATTGGAAAGAAGTTGTGGTTTTGCTTTGCTGAACTTGAGCAGCATTTGTCATGATGTCTAGGATCGAGTGTTGGTAAACTTCAGGAAGTGCATAGTTCAGGTCACACAGAAGCCTTTGTTCAGTGACTATTCCTTAAAAGCGAAGGCAGTTTCCATGTTAGCATTTATCATAAAGTTATCAGACTCAAGGGACCTGACAAATTCTGGACAAACTATCCTATCACACATTTCAGAAGTCCATGAATGAACATTTTTGATAGGCAGATAAAAGGTTTTGTTCAGGGGTTTATAGCTGCTTCTCATTCTAAATACGACTGAATTATTTTGAGGAATAAACATGAAGCCAACAGCTCTCAAACGACTAGAGATGATAAACTGATAGCAGTCAGCAGGGGTAGGCCCAGGTTGCAATACACATACGCAGTGCCTGAGGGGGCCAAACACCGAACCTTTTAAATAAATAGCTTAGCATTTGAAATGGCAACATAAAGTGTTCTCTACTGTGTTTTACAACAGCACTCAGCTGTTCAGGAACCTACAGGAATGGCAGTGTGCCACTGTGCAAAGTTGTACTCCAAGGCCTCAAAAAAGCAGAGAGCTGCTGCTGGCCGCTGGGCCTGCGGGCTCCTGCCTCACGCGGAGCCCAGCTGCTGCGTCAGGGCACAGGAACTCACTGCCCTCCTCCTGAAGTACCAACCTGTCCTTGTTCCCTGCCGCTCCCTTCACCTGAAGGGTCCCTAAGACCTAGCTGAACCTTCCGGGAACTGCTTCCTTATCCGCGAGTTAGCTGCAAGCCTCGTTCTCTAGTGCACAGTGCGTGGGGATATATACCATCAAAAAGCAAAAAATTAAACGAGTTGAGCTTATTGTAAAGAAGGGATAATATCAGCTTTGAATATGGAAAAAAAAAACCCACAACATCAGATACCTGAACAGGATAGCTGCTGAGAAATGAGCTTCTGCTGCACACACCACTGGTAAGCTCAGCCAGAACAGCAGCCACTGCTGCTGTGCATGTTTGCAGATGGACATGAAAACAGTGCAGCTTTACAACATGGACAGCTCTTTTTTTTCATAGGGCTGATGGCTGCTAGCTTCCTTTATCCACTTCAAAACTATTGCTGAAAAAAAAGTTCGCTTTTGCTGAAGCAAGAAAACTAGTCTTACATCTCCCTCCTGGCTTTGGTTTCAGTCAAGGCTAGCACAGTGAAGGCCTTGTTCTCCCCTGGAAGTTCAAGACAGTTTTGTTTAGGGGAAATAGAGGCTTCAGCAGCTGCTTTATGGTAAAAAGAACCTTATAGACAATAGGTGAATCATCCCCAGAAGCAGTCACTTGACATCAGTCACAAAAGCTTCCAGCCTCATGATCAACGAGCCTCTCTGAACTAATATAGGAAGAATTACAGTGGTGCGTTCCTCAAGCGTGGAGCATTGCCTCTCCTTTTTGCTGGAAACACAATTACACATTCACCTCCCATCCCCCTCAGCTCTGTGAACCACCAGAGACAAGTCTGCAACATGGCAAAACGCAGACAGTAAATGACAGGACTCGTCCCATCTCAGCACCTGGATGCTGGCCTGTTTTTGTTTTTTCTTTGCTTCCCTGAGACACAGAAAAAAGGAAACATCATTAGTTCAACCCCAAAAGGCAGCACAGACCAACCTATGTGAGTGTCCACTAAGGTGATAAAAAGCTGTGGATTAATTTTTGAATGCATTTGTGGAGGGGACCAGTCCTGCAAGCTGCTGGGCATCTATCTGGAGTAGCAGGGTCCATCATCCACAAAGGGTCCCTTTCCTTGCAGATTCACCTCATAACAGTACTTGGGCTAAAGTTTTGTATGTAATATCTTAACAGCAGATGCACAACTAGACACTTTTCAAAAATATTAATTATGATTAAGATTCTCTAGCATTTTCAAACCAAGGCTTAAACAAAGATCCCACGCAGTTCACATGCAAAATAAAAATTGTGAATGAAAGCAGAGATGTGAAGCAAAGTGAAGGCAGATCTGCTTTAACCCTCACCCTGGACCCAAATATGAAATAAATATTTTTGTCTACTTTCAGGCTCTTGAAGCCCTGTCTGGACTCCTCTACATAGGTCTGCAACATAATAAAGGAGGGTAGTAAAGACAGCATTCCAAAAAAAAAAAAAAAAAAAGAAAAAAAAAAAAAAAAGAGCTCCTTCAACAGCAGCCTTGCCATTGCCCTGCAGTGTTTTCAGGAAGAGTGTCTTGTTTCAATATCAGTTTGAAGTAACCATGGCAGGGACAGGATGTTTGGTTTCAGAGAGCAGGCAGTAAGTTTATCTTGTCAGAGCAAACACTTAGGACTCCAGATCACAACATCCTTTGCTGTTTACAGAGTGTGTTATGCCACAATCAGATGCAAAGATGCACTTCACAGTGACAAAGGAGGACAATGCCGTTATCCTGCAACTGTCAACAGTGTTACAGTGCTGAAGACTTTAGTTCAATATTTGCCAAGCAGTAAAATGAGCACTGCCTGTCAGTTTGTTGACCTAGATGCATCACTAACTAGAAAAACTATATTGAGCAGGCAGCAGTTCAGTTTCAAATAGGGACTCAAATCCAACCATGAAAATAAGGCTGCTGAACTACATTCAGATTAACAAGAAAACTGTTGAAATCTTCTTCTGGTTGTCACCAGGATACACAAGTGCTCTTACAGTGAGACACTTCCAAAGTAACTGCTGCAACAATTTTGTCAGGCAGGCACTACTACTCTAGCAGACTGAAATTCCAAGGGAGATTTAAAACACTTTAAATATCCTTCCTAGAAAGGCTGAAAAACTTACAAAAACGTTACCTTCACCTCAATGCAGAATGATCACCACAGTTCCACTGACAGACATTCTACAAGCTTCAGGCTACGTGAAATGTTGGTACAGTTGGCACATTTATATCAAACCATACTTTTGTTCAGTCATCTGTGTCTCAAAAAAGCTTGAGCAGGCTATCCCTTCCGTGGCCTAACGAACCTGGGGAGCTGCCTGCCCTTGCCTTACTGCAGGGCAGACATAGGCAGGACTTGTACTCCAGCTGTGCCCAGGCTTGGGTAAGTATCACTTCGCCTGCATTCATTGTGACATCTCCCACTGTCAGATCACTTCACCACTTACCTGCTGCTGCAATCCATGGACGGGAGAATGAAAAATCAGTAGAATGGGGTTATGCCAGATCTCAGGACAGAGTGAACAGTACAGACACACTTTTGCAAAGAAAAGCATGGAACAACAGCAAATCAAAACAAAAATCAAGTGTGTTCTGTGTTTAGTGCACGCACTGATTCAGGCCTCAAAGGACTGGCAACACCCAGGCTTCACCTAAGGAGCTGACAGCCATCCCTCCCCGGCTACACTGAGCACGCAACTTCACGCCTGCAGGTAAAGTCTGCCAGAACCAGGTTTTGGATCATGAGAAGCTTTCTTAGCCCACGTCACAGTGAAAAATTGAGACGATTTTACAAATGCTGAATTTGTGAAACCCGCTATTGACAGTGCCTTTGTGTTTCACTTGGGAGATGCAGTAAAACTACTTTTCCCCCACCTTGTCCAAGGAAGGACTCTATGCGTTGGGTGCTTACTAACCAGTAAACACACTAAAACAGCCATGACAAATCCCCAGTGTATCAAAGGCACAGTCCCATCAGTTGGCTTCATCCCATGCTTCCCTAAGACAATGCACATATGTCACAGGGATTCCTCTCCAGCTTATCCAAGCTCTAAGAAAGGCTTTTCTTTACGTTTTAAAAGAGCCCTTGGATGCTAAGATACCATTCTGCTTTCTTAAGTAATGTCACAAGACTCCTAGTTTGGCCACACAGTTACTCTTAAGAAATGAAAGGGAGAGTCCGTGCTTCTGCTTGGGATGAGTGGCAAAAACACTGCAATCTTCTTTTTTAATAAAGAACAGAGAAAAAGGCAGAAGGAAAAAAAAAAAAAAAAAGATCAGGAACTTAGTTCAGTCACTCTGGGAACCCGGCCTTTATGTACTGTTTACCAAAAGGATGAGCTGGGGAAAGGGTTGAGGGGCAAATGTGTGCATTAGGTCTCACCTGCTGATTCTCAGGAGTCATGAATATTCTTCTAATCCCCGTCTCTTGGCCCAACAGGCTACAAGTCTTTTCATCACAAAGCTCAGCTTCAGTGAGGATCCGGGAGTTGTTCTAAGCTTCAGCAAGTGGATAGTATTCCCTTGCTTCCAGAAGAAAACAGCCTCTTGCCACCATCCACTCTCCAATGTTTCCTCTTTATTAATCTTCCAATGTTTCAATCTTTATTAATTACGTTTGTCTTTCAGACTAGATTAAACATGAATAAATTCTGTTCTGGACTATGCATAGACCAGGCAGCAAGTCACGATTTCAGAAGGAGCATGTTTCTTTCCATTGCATTCTCATGCACGCCGAGTATACGTGCTGAGATACAGGCCTATTTATAAAGCATGTGCTACACACTTATAGCTAAAACCAAGATGCCAGAAACTAAACTGAAAAGGGATGTGAGCAGTTGTATGAATTATACTGGACACATTTTCAAGCCAGGTGATTCTACTGTGAAAATCTCATCTGACCTTCACATCACAGGCCAGAGAATGTCACCTGGCGTGGGAGTACATCACGTGGGGCAGGGGAGGACAGGGGAGAAGGTTGTGTTGGCAGGAAAAGCAAACAGGGAGTGTGAAAACATGTCACAAAACATGTCATAAAGCAGAGATAAACCTCCACAAGATAACCTACTGCTAGCTGCACTTCCATAAGCCTTGTTGAATCCTAATTTTCAGGTACTGGACAACGGAAAACTATTTTCTTTTATTAAAAATGGAAATGTTATCTTCTCTAGCTGAAGGGATGGACCAGGTATACACTGACAGGAGGTTTAAAAAGGCCTTTTTAAATGGGCAGCTCTTTTCTTTATGAAAATAGTATCCAGTGGCAACCAGCAAAACAAATATTTAATAGCTTAGAAAAATCTTCCTTGCAAAAAGATCTAGTTGATCAGAGCTGTCAGACAAAAATCAAGACAAAAATTAGTCTTTTGTCCACTGGTTAGAGCAGAGATATTACATGATAAGAACAAAAGGGATGGCCTTCCTTGTCACTAGTAGAGGATTTTATTTTATTTTATTTTTATTTTTTTTAAATTCCAGGGCTTTCTACAGTCAATAGTCATGTTGGCCTTACTGGTGAGAAAGCTGACAAGGACTCACACAGAGCTGTATATCACCAGCATGGCAGCCCTGGGGAAGTATAAACTCCATTAGCAATTGGAGGTGGGTGGGACAGGGAAACAATTTTAGTTGGCTGAAATATTTAGCCCATAATTAGTCCTAAACTACAAAGATAATTTGCACGTGCAAATGGCTTCACGTTTGAGACTACAACTGTTAGGTGAGCTCACCTTCCACCTGAGATACAACATGCCACAGAGGAAACATGAGCAAAGAGTTTGTTTTGGGGATGCCCTGAATCTGTGTAGGATGTGGAAGTCTGCCTTATAACCTTAACACAATGGTATCATCAAATGTCATTACCAAGGAGTTCTGCATGCAGACAATCTGTTAATATGCACAAGAATCAATATGATAAACACCCCTTCTGTCTGCACAGTCAAGCTACAGTGCACCAACACAAAGTTATTGATGAAACGGCTTTAAGGCAACACCCTTACCTGGGATATGACCAACCTCTTTCATTCCCTTTATGACTGTATTTTTCACATCAGCTGTGAGACCAGACTAGACGAAGTTATTGAATATTTGTCCCAGTGTCCGATTTGGCTTGTGGAAGCCTTCTGTAAAGCTATGCAAAGCAATGAGCTCAAACCATAACCAGGCCTCTCACTAAATTTCTCCTTGAATAAATAGACTGAGGTTGTCGTGCCTCTCCCATTTTCCTCCCAGATACGTACTGCCGTGGCAGTCAAATTATCCAGAATGTTTCTCTTCAGCAGAATACTTCCCTGAACACTGAGTGTGAAATAATGTAGATTTTTTTTCTATTATGTTTTAATTACTATTTCGTACTCCACATAATGTAAACTTACTAGTAGGTACACTTGAGGGAGTAATATTTCTGCATTAAAGCTGACACCTTAGGAATCCATTACTTAAGAGGTGAGGATGACCCTTCAAACATCACAGCGCTGACTGCGCAGAGACAACTGACACTATGCAGGACAGCTGTGATGATATTCCTACCTCATGTTTTACTGCTGGTCACACTCCTCCGCTTTTCTTTCTACAGAAGTATCTTCAAGGATGCACAGTGCTGGAAAATCTGGTATTAAAGGATTCATTGCTCCTAAAATTCAGTCCTGTATGTGGGAAGCCACTGCTTTCCTTATCATCCAACACATGATCCAAGGTCAAATCCCTAAACAAACTAACCTGACTCTGTTCAAACCTAAGAAGTGCTCTGCCAATTTCAGACATTGGTTTGAAATACCCCTTTGCAAACTGTTTAGCAGACACTGTACTCAGCTCTTCTTTCAGGCTTAGCAAATTCTTCCCAGCTAAAACATGCCAACACTGGGCTGTTAAAGCTTGTTATTTGTTTGCTTCTTGCATGCTCTTAAGACAGATGTTTCAAGGCATGAAAGAGGATATAAACGTGTACATCAAAAAAAAAAAAAGTGTCCAGGTGTTTAAGCAATGCCAAACGTAAAAGAATCCCATTTCTCTGCTCTCTCCTTTAATCTGGCAATTCCAAGGGACCAAGCGTGTCGGGACGTGCACCCAGAACACTTTCCGCTCGGGTGAGTTCAGACAAGGTCTGCATTAACTCCCCAACCTGCAAGAAAATTATTTGAAACAAAAGGTTCAGAGATGTCCCCTTGCCTCCAACAAGCCTGGAAACAAATGGTACAGGAACGAGGTCAGAAAGGAATCATCCGCCTACCATACCGCTGAATTCATTTACCTACCTCAGAGCCCATTCAAGGGAAGGGGTGGGATGGGGAACAAGGGATGATATAAAGCAGAATGAAGCTCTGGGGTCGCTTGCTACATTACAAGATTTGACAGGCCTTTGCCAGCCTTCAGCTTCTTTGTGTCTTTCACATAATAGAGAAACACAAACTGAGCAGCCTGTGATCTGGGGATTGCACTATTAGACGGAGCAAACCCTTTGCAAATGCTAATAGTATTGTAGCATCCTGTCAGGCAGCAACACAAAAAAAGGATGTTGATTTTCACATGAACCAGAACAGGCTCATTGTACAGAAGGCTGCAATGAATGTTCCATCTCTAAACATTAAAAGTCATACGCAATTGGCTTGTGGAGGTGAGGCAAAACACAGCTTCCGTTGTGCTTACACATACAGGGCATGCTGTCAGCTTAACACCTGTTTCATAAGGCTAGCAAAGAGAGAACACTTTCAAGAAAGTGAAAAAGACCTTTGGGTTACAATTTTTGTAGTGAAATTATTTCTAGACCTAAAGAGGCTTACGTTACCTACTGTATTTAACTCTATCTATGGGATGTGAGCTATTTCTGTTACACCAGAGCTCACCTTGCTGGTAGTCACTATCAAATACAGTACATGAAATCCACATGTGTCAGAAAGTGACATCGACACACAGGTTAGGATGCAATGCTCCTGAAGCTACCCTAGAGCTGACAGACTCCCAGCAGCAGCAAGAAAGGGCCGGGCACCAGTGCTCTGCAACACAAACACAAACCATTTGTAGCTACGCACAGCGAACAAGTTTTCAGCAGAAACTGGCTCTGGAACTGTGACCCCAGAGCTTTGCCCTGCTTTATATCATCTCTTGTTCCTCGTCCCAATACAGGCAGAATAAATCCCACAGCCAATGGCAGGCTTGTTTCTGGATTCAGCTCCAGAACCACGCCAGGAAACCCACTGAGTCAGTTCAGAAACACCGCGAGTATGTGGCAGACCCACCTCTCAGCCTTCTTGCCAGAATCACTTCTAGAGCCACTTCAGGACACGCTCCTCATCCAGCTTCTGACACCAGCCCAGGACGCTTGCCTAGCATCAGTTCCAGAAATGTTTCTGGAACAGTTTCCTGCATTGACTCAGGAACAGTTTCAAGAGCCATTCCAGAAGCACTTCCAGTACTGTATCTTCAATCATTTCTACAGTCAAACTGAAATCACACCTGTGATTTTTACCATTTGTTTACAAAATGACAGCTCGGATATTTTCACTTTCTGATGTGCTACAGCACAGAGGTGATGGCAGATGTCAGCAACATTTGTATACACAGAAATCCCTGTTTTCCATGACAGCACCACAGCGCAGATAATTGTAACAATCTGTTTTCTTTCAGCTTCTTCCCTTTGTTTCTGTGATCTATCTATAAAAACCTAAAAAATTTTTGACAACAGTCTTATACTATAAAAAAAAATCTCTCTATGATAAAAGGTACATAAGGGCACACAGCACTTTTGACAAACCACAGCTTTAAGAGTTATCTGACTACATAGAACCCATCTTGCAAGAGCTTTATAGTGCATTTTATCCATCTTACCAAATAAAAACTAGCATGTGTTCTGTGAAGATTTCTGCAAGGGAAGACAGATCATAATAAGGGAAGATAATAATAGAACAAGATCTAATCTGTCTAAATATGTCTAAACTAAAATAAGAAAGTAAATACCTTGGAGATGGTAAGTCACTACAAGGGCATCCTACCAAGGAAAGCAGCAGAACAATTCAAGATTTAAGATTGCTTGAAATCTGCATGTCAAGATGAAAGTAGTTTTTTCTTCAAGCTCTATAGAATATATATATATTGCCATTGTGCAACTGATCACAGAATGTTCATGAAAGATCTTCTAGCCTGGGAATCAAGCTTCTTGAGTCACGTCTACACAAGGCAGCATTAACTGGAAATGCAATAGCTCATGCTACCAGGGTAGTTTGTAATCAGAGTTTTAGTCAAACCGCTACTTTCTCTCCAGACTTGACTTTTCATTCAAGGAAATTCTCTAACAAGCTGCATCCTATGGAAGTGAAAACAAAAGGAAAATACAGGAAGCCAAAGTATTACCTGCTGTGTTTTTGTTGTTGTTGTTTTGTTTTTTCCCCTCAGATAGCCATACATGCTAAGTTCTTGGGAGGCACCCCTCTATCTGAGTAATCTTCATCCATGTCTTCCCTTCTGTCTGAGGAAGCATGATTGGGACCTTTCCTAAAGCATCTCAAAAAAACAGAACCACATCCCAGAGGGCCAAAGAAAATTTCTGCTGCAACTCTGCAAAAACGCAGAGAGATCCTCGCAGACTGAGTTCATATGGCAACACCTTCACTGACAAAAATGTCCCACAAACATCTCCAGGACCAAATTCCACCAACAACGGAGAGTTTCAAATGACTCAAGGGGCCCTGGGTCAGACCTGTAGATCCCATATTTCAACATTTCTCAACGGTAAGGTAATGGTAAAGGTAACAGCAAGGTACATGGTAATCATTAATTCATATACTGAAAGAAGACACTTAGTATAATTACCACTAACTTGGTGCTAACACAGCACTTCTGAATCAGACATTTTAGTATCACTAACAGTATACTTTTTCACAGTTCAACAAATGAGAAAAAGGCAGCCAAAATGACACTTAAGTTAGGTACAACAGCACTGTGTTCCAAATGCACATTTTATTTTTCCTTCAGTTACATTTTTATTCAATAAATACCTAGTTTTCATGGAATACATCATGCTAAGTCTTAGATGAGCAGCACAGAGAAGTCGGAACTGGAATTATAGGAACATCACACTGAAAGAGATGAATGGTGGACCACTGGATGTAATATTTTGCAACATTTACATGACAAGTTCCAAACAGTGATCTCTTGAAGTAAATGCAAAAGTTTTGTGTTTTTTTTTTTTTTATACAAAGAGATTTAACGCAAGTACAGACTTATTTCACTTGCTATACAGCCTATGGACTGTGCCTTCAGAACTGTGCAAATATACATTTCTAAAGTTATTGTCAGAGGATTATGATAGAAGCCTTCTCCCCTCCCCCTCCATTTTTCCACCCTTAAAAACTCATTTTTGGAAAAGCGGTCTCAAACAACAACAACAAAAAATATTCCCCAAACAGTTAGATCACCTTGAAATATTAAACCTTTCAACAACATTTTATGAATAGCTCGACATTAACTTCTCATACAATGGCCTAAATACTTAATTATCTGAATATCTGGGGAACATCTTACCAAAATTTCTACTGTTTTCACTGTGAGCAGACATATCTGTTGTAAAATAGTCAGGCTCCTTTCTTTTAATTGCCAGAAGTTCAACAGTGAATAACCTCTTCAAAAGAGGAAAACAAACCTATGTCAATTTTTCAACTTCCATAATCAGACAACTTCAAAACAAATTGTTTTAAGTGTAGTATCTTCTTCCACAGAAGTATTCAAAGCACATCCAGACCATTTGTTGCAGTGTGGGCAGAAAAATATAGCGGTGATTAATCACCAGGCATCTATGATACAGAGCCTATATCATACTTAAATTTGTCAGAAGTGACATTTCCATGACAAAACTAAAATGCAGTAGAAGACTACATTTAATGATTATTTTTACTATATTGAATGATAGAAATCAAGTGGGTATGGAGTGACCTTGCGCATAGCATTCATAAAAAAGTGATTTTGGTCTTACAAGAGCTATTAGAAAAACAAAAATAATTATATTTTTGCTTTTTTTTTTTTACTTAAGGAGGTTGGACAAGTTGGAATTGTACAGACTATCTTTCTACATTTTACATGTAATCAATTTAGTTTGTACCTATGGGAAGAGTTAAAAAAGAAATCAGTCTGTGCAACAGCAGAAATGAAATGTAATCGGCTGTGATTCCAAGTAACAACATGTATTAGGAAAGAAGTGGTAAAAGGAGCAGCGGCTGACATTATTTCCTGAGCCAAATCTTTTAAGGTGTCAGCAACCAGCAGTCTGTACTTCCACTTGAAAGCACTACAATGCCTTAGATGATGTCTCTCAAAGTTTAAACAACTGTCTCTCAATATCTCAATACCATGCTTTAAAATCTGTACCAGAGTGATCAGAGACTGTTTCAATACACAGCGTAACACAGAAATGGCATGTCTTAGAAGGGTGTTTTAATGAACATACAGATACTAAAAATCGCATGTTGAACTTCTAGGATCATTTGCAGGCAAGAAACGGACAACAGATAAAATCACTTTATGAATCTGATCCAGCTCCACTGTACAAGACAGATGACAAAAACAAAAGCATTTTTTCCCATCAGGAAAAAAATCCTTAAACGTAGACCTCTGGCAAGCTCCCAATCTATCTTATCAAGACGCAAATCAGATCCTTCTGTCACATATATGTAGCTTCAAAAATTAAAAAAACAGGTTGGTTTTAATTGAATTTCTCAATCCCATGAGACGTTATTTTCTTTCTCCTCCAACGCTTCAGGATGCCTCCCAAAAGATAAGAAACAGAATGGGACACAAACATCATTTTTATTCAGTCTTCTTTGCGCATGGTATCCTGGAAAAGTCTGCATTCGTGTGTAAAGCTACTGCTGAAACAGAAAAGAAACTATTTTACAACATGTGCAAATGTATCACAGCCCTTAGGCTTTTGTTTTTGAGAATTAGTACTGAAAAATGAGATTTGGAAGTGACCTGAGTGCATACAATTTTCCTTTACAATGCACAGCATCTACAAGGAAAAGATTTCAAACCACTTTTCAGACAAGAAAATTGCTTCCTTAATTTTCATTCCAGCTAGTTACAGCCTCTCTTAACACAGAAAGAAATAATGAACCGAGAGTAATCAAATCTGAATAACCAGCCATTCATTGTATTTCTACAGAGTATCATATCTGCTTGTTCCATAAAAGCTGAAGGCATAGAATATGTGGTATTATAGGTATATTAGAAGCAAGCAGCAGCAGTAGCCAGGCACTGGAACAAAATAAAAAGGAATTTTCATGAAGTCTGTATGAAAACACGTGCATCCAAGTGACACGAATAACTATTTTATACTGAACAATGAAGAAATTGTAATAATTCTTTTAAGATCTGAACAGAATTACCTGCTTGAAAAACCTATTTTTCTTGATGGAGGGCTTCTATGAAGGCTTCGAGTTTTTCTTGGATTTCCCGAACTTTTTCTGGAGGAATTAAAGAAATTGTAATTAAAATATCTTACTAAGATTTTTCCACATCAGAAGAAATGAAACAGTTCCCTTTGAAGAACTTCTGCAAATACACTTCAAGATTACGTTACATTCTAAAATTTACCAAAGCAATCCTGTATTAGAAAAGCTGTTTTTCAAAAAACTGAAACTGGCATTAGGCCACGCACAGCAGAACTCCTCTACACCTGCTCCATTTAGGGAATTGTCCTTATTCTCCGCAGCAAGTGTCACAAACACCACAAATCATTCTAAAGAGTTAAAAGCTACTGACCTCTCATCGGGCAGAAACTCAGGGAACCTAACGTCAGCATTCAACACTGCTGTACAAAAGGGCATGCACAATATGAAGAATGTTGACGGCTTACACTTTATTTCCTTGCATTGCAGCAGTAACCAGATGGATGTGGGTCATGCTTTACTTTGTCTAACACACTAAAGCTGGGAGGTTATTTCTTTACAAAAACATTACTTGAATACAACTGCAAATAGTTACTATGAATAAAAAGGCAACATTGTTTGGGAAAAATACGGGGTTTTAGGCATTCTTTTCCACTTTTTTCTTAATTCCATACAATACTTGTCATCACATAAGCTATCTGATTTATTAAACAGTTTGTGGAGCAAGGTTTAGAACCTAGCTGGAATTCAAAGCCTGCAAGGTTTCCTGCTTCTCTCTCACCACATCCTCACTGCAGCTCCTCCCGTGTGTGATTACAGCCATGAAGAAAGCACAGTTCAGGAATAGGAGGGAAGGAGCGGAAAGGATTATGACAGACCAAAATAAGTTAGATGACAATAAACACGTAAAACATGTTTTCCCCCATAAGGTAGGAATACTATTGGACTAAAGCTGCACGTTCCCTCGTCTGAGATAAAAGGTTTGAGCTCTTCTTTCTTCCCTTTATTTTTATATATTCTATTGTTTTCTTCTCTTTACCAATACCACGTTATAAATCTGCTCTGTTGAGCTGAAGTAACAGCAAAACAGAAAGAAAAATCACGCTGTTATCCTTAAGTGGGATACATAAACATTATGGGGGGAAGGGAATAGGATCTCAAACAGAAATGCAATACAAGTGTAGCCTAGGGAACTAAAAGTTTCATCTAGTAACAAAGTGACAATCCCATAGATAATTATGAAGATCATTTCAGAGTAGTAATAATAGCAAAACTCAACAAAATCCCACAGCCCTGTTCTAGTAGGAGAGAATTTTAATTAGCATTTGAAATAAAATATGTAAAACAGCCTGCAGGGGAATGAAGAAGTCTTAAACTTTCATCTTTATCACACGATTTTTAGGTGATGAAGGGCAAATCACTTCCAGCACATCAGTGTCCCCTTCTGTGAACGCAGGGAGCCTGCTGCCTTCTTTTTTTAACATTTAAAAAATGTTTTGAAGTACTTCAGTATTAAATAAAGATTACAGTTGGTATGAGGGTGAAAGCTCATTTTTCGGAAGTATTTTTGGAAGCTGTGGAACAGCAGTAGCTGATTTTTACCAGAAAAAAAAGTTTTGCTTCAGTTCAGCAGACATAACCTTTGAACGCTGCCAATGGAAAAAAAGACATTGCCATGATCACTGCTCCTTACTTGGTACATTTGAAGTGTTTCATTACTATCTTCTTAGAGCAAAAAAGCAGGGTTTTTTTTTCATGTTAGTACATAAACCTCTTGTGTAATGAGATCAGCACCGCTACGGCACTTATTTAGGCAGCTACACAGCACAGCTCACAATGTGGATGCTCTGTGTTTGTTTACAAAATTAACATTTGAAAAAATGCCCTTTGATCTTGGACAGAGTCAACACATTTTTGGAAATTACTAATCCTGTATTTCCCTCTTCAAAACGAGCAGCAGCTGACAGTGATAACCAGAGATTAGATCTCACTGCCCAGAAAGTCTCTGAATGTTGTGTTCTTAATAGCTTTATTTTTGGTGTGGATATACATACAGATATAGTTACAATATATATATAATGTGTGTGTGTGTATGTTAACTGGTACATTTTCCCCCAAATATGCTTTTCATATTGGTTAGAGTCATTGAAAGCAAGGAGACTTCACAGCACTAAATGCAAATATTTTCCCTTCTCAAACCCTTGCTAATGAAATATTCAAGTCTTGCGGATTAATAGCATCAGCAAAAATCTGTAATTATATCACCCTTAAAAAAAGGTTTGTGCCAACAAAAGCAATTTTAATTTTCTGATTAGGGCATATTAAAATAACAGGATAGCAAATATTTATTCCACCAAAATGTACTGAATCAGCTGTGTTTGTTCAGAGAACAGACACACTAAAATTGCCTCCATATTATGAGCACTTTATTAGTTTTTATACTTGGACTGAATTGAAATGATTGCTTAACTGTAATAATTATGAGGTCGTGAGGTAATTTAATACCTTGGAAAAACATGCTAGCTATTCTTAAGAAAGAACAGTTACAATGGCTGCCAACTAGCTGCAATTACTCGTGCTGTGCCCTCTGCTCCCAGCAGCAGTGAAGCCTCCTGCAGCAGCAGGTACCAGCCAAACTAAGATTTTCCCACAAGTCCATTCTGCAGCACGGAGAAACAGTATGCTAAATTAGTTTAATTTTTAAATAGGGAAGTAGCAGAGTTATGTACAGACAGCACATACATCTCAATAAACCAGTGAATAGAAATGCTTGGCAGGACTTTTCTCTGAAGAGTACAAGCGCAGGGTCTGCAATTCTGGGATAGCTGTCCATAGGCTCCCCAGCACTATGTGACATTGTCACAAAAATGTTACAGTTTAAGAGTCATATGTTATCTGCCTTTATTTGATGAAGCTTTTGAATGCAATTCACTTCTCTGTGAAATACAGAAACTGTGTACCCGAATTTGCAGTGTTATCATCAGCATCTTGATCAAAATATTATTGACTTCAGCCTTCCTCAAAACAAAATGTGCTTTAATTTACTGAACAAGTCAAACCGAGAATATCACTTGGGTTTTAGAGATGAACACTTGCGTAAGGAAACTAAAAGACAGACTAAGTGACACATTGCTCTTCCCACATATCGTGATACTGCTCCACGAACAAGCAAGCCTTGGATTAAACGCATTCAGCTTGCTAGCAAATGATTTCTGTAACACGCTCTATCGACCCCAGTATGGTTATGCAATGCTCCAGTAGCCTTTAAGCACTACAGTCTTACTATAAGGTGCCTTCAGAAGCTTAAATACGTGCTACTGCTTAATACTGCTCATAGCCTCTAGAAAGAGCACAGTGTCTTTGACAGTTTTAAAGCAGAGTTGAAGTTATCATCTGTTAAACAGTGATCAATCAAATGGTATCAATGAAGAACAACTGTAACTGAACTCGTTTCCATTTTCAGAGCAGTAAAATTCACAGGCCTTGGGGCCATGAATGGCTATTCTACTTCCCATTTACCCTGTGTTTACCCAGAAGATAAGCTGGTTCATACATCAACTCATTATGCCTCTTGATCTGGTCATGAATATTCCTATAATCCTCCCTCCATATCCCATAAAACTTCACTGACAGAATGAGGAAATTCTTTACTCGGATGTCTTGAGATTCTCATTCACGCTCAGTCTATCCTTATCTCCATATGAAATGATACTGCTACCCACTCATTTTCTTTTCATTAATCCTGTGATACTGGATCTAAAAGGCTCAAACCCAGACTAATTGATCTGTAATTAGGATTTGGATATGCTGTGAACACAAAAAACCCCACAGTCACAGATAAAGTTTGCTTTTCTCAATATCATAAGCTGATCAGAAGAAAACCCCCTCAAACATCCATTCCTACAAGGATTGCCTGCTCACTGATGCAGCCCATTACAACTGACGTTAGCTACCAATGAACAGCGTGCAGGCTAGAGAATCACTGCTGAAATGGAGCAGCCAAAATCAGACAGCTACCAAACAAAGCTCCTGAAGTAAGGCCAAGTCAGCTCAAAATAATGTTAAATTTTGAAAGTAAAGCATAGTACTGACTTATTTCAACAATGCTTTAAGTAACAAGGAAAAGGTATTTTTCAACTGCATTAATTGGTTTAAGAAAATATGTGACCTCTCTCCACAAAATTGGTCTTGATCATGCTTCTAAAGACAAATGCATTTCCAGACATTCAAAATATACATACCTAGATGTAAACAAGCAATGGGATTAGCACAGAATTCTGGAAGATAATCACGTCTCTCTGTGCCACTACTTGGAGGAAACTGTGTGAGCAATTTTATTATATGAGGCAAACGAAAATGCTTCCCTTTCCCCATCTATAAGTTGGCCCATATGGCATCAATTTTCAGTTGCAGCATCAAGAAAAATAGTAAACTCTTTCTGGACAGAGATCCATCTTGAGTTTTGTACTTCAGTGTAGCATATAGCATGAAAAAGCATGATAAAATTTGATAATATGTCATTATAAATCTTCCTGTTCTACAGAGAAGTGATTTCTACCTCCAACTAATGCTTACATGGCTTTGTAAGCTTTGGTTCTGGATTTCGGATAGATTTTAGACCCTAAAATCTTTCTTTCTTAATCCCTTTGTTGCCTATAAACATTGCCACTGCTTGCTGTGCTGCTTCTGTGCTATGGTTAATTAACCATAGAGGCAAAAATGTTGAATTTACTGCTGTGAATGCATCATCTTTCCTCAGGCAAAAAGGAAAGCCCAGCCTGTAGTTGGATTTCACCAGAATGCCCAGAAGCACACTATTAAAATCTGAAAACATTGATCCACAGTTTCCTCCTGAAAGCTGAATTTTAGCTTAGGGCTACCTAAGACACAGATCCCACACTTGCACTCAACCTCCTGCAAACAGCCAGGTGGAGAATGGAAAAAAATTTCTCTTCTCCTTGAAGTTCAGCCTTTCGCATCACATTCCTGAATTCTGTAAAGGCCACGCAAAAGCTAAACTTCTCGTTGAGATAACATGAGGCAGCACACTAAAAGCCACTCTGAAAAGGCTGTAGAAAGCAGACGTTCCACCCACAGCTACAAGACTTGCAGCAACATGCTTCCTCTTGTCTCACACAACTGCAGCCTAACAGCTCCTATAATTCACTGATCACTGCAGGGTCACGTCCTGCTGAATTTTAGAAAATCCTTTGAAACTACCCATCACATTTTTTTGCCAGTTTCCTCTTGTTCACATACCATATTTTCCTCTGGATGAGGACAAGAGGAAAGCTAAAATTTTAACAGTGAAAAAACGGCAAAACCACCCAGGCTGCCCTTAAAGAGAGAGAACATCATTTGTCAGCTGCAAAGACAGATTTATAAGTAGAGGGCCCCCTCTGTTCCTTTAAGGCTGCAAAACAGATGGGAAGTGAATGGACAGTCAAAGGGTCAAGAAAACACACGGGAGGTGCTGCTTGTCTGCTGTATGTATGTTCCCAGCATAAGAAAGAGGTCAAGATTGTAACTGCATGGCCGGGTGCTGGAAAGGCCTTTTCTTTAAGCTGTTACAAAGACAAACGCTGTTCCTCATCCTGCTGTCAAACTGTTATAAATATTGGTTTGTCAAGTTTCTGCANCTTCTGGTTCCTGTCTCTTTCTTAGTTATTTAGTGCTTTTGTGCTTTTTTTTTTTTTTTTAAAAAAAAGGCTGAGCAGGAAGATGAATGATGTGAATGATTCTTGAACAATTAGCTCATTAGTGTAATAAAAGCACTGCAGAACTATGCAAAGTTTAAATGAAATTTATAATGGTTCATGTAGTAAATTCATGAATCATTAAAAATACACAGTTTTTAACTGAATGGAGATGCTAAGCAATGCTCTCCTTTACTATGACAATGTTTCTTATACCTCTTGCAATCTGCAACTGAATTTACAGACAGCTTAATTGAATTCTTTCTATAGATTCTGATTTCAAAGTATGCTCCCTGGAATGGGATAATTCTGATACAAAAACTTTACAAATATATTTATAAATCAGGTTTCCCCTCTCAAGTATGTATCTACTATTATATTCAGAGCTACTGACAACTTTTCTACCTGCCTTAAAGCCTGCTGCCATCCAGAGACAACACCATTTCAATCTGTGCAACATCTACAGTCAGAGTACTCCAGTTAGCAGCCCCAGAACGACGACGAGGAGGACAGGGACATATTCTAACTATTGAAGTGTATTAGGTGAGATGTTCTCATTATAAAATACATTAAGACAATATTTCAGTGTCCTCTCAGAAATATTTTAAACCCTAGAACAAGAGACTCACTAGACATATTCTTTCAATACCGCTATTAAGATCTCCAGGAGTCGGTCAGAATGTCAATTTCACAGATATGACTTGTTCTGTAACTGACCTGGTTGAAAAATCTCCTTTAGCATGGTATGAACAAGAGAAAACATTATGGAAACTGCGTCCTACAAAGAGATCTTGAATGAATTTTTTTTTCCCTCTTACAGGTAGCTAACATGAAAAGATCAGCTAGATTGTATATTTATACTGCTCCAATAAAATCTTAGCCTTAAGTCACTTTAGACAGGAAAAAATAAAAATTGAAGTTGTCATTACTGAAGTTGCTTCTGTTGAAAGCATTAATATCATATTCTCCCTGCATATTGTACCTGAGCAAAGCTCTCAGCCACCTGTAGAAAAGAGTACCACTTACTTCAGGCTAAGGAGAACCAGGCAGCAGTAAAAGAGAACTTAATCTGAAAACACCTCAGCTATTTTTACAAGGTACTGAGCATTGCCACATTACTTTAACAGTACTAATAACAATTTTTAGCACCACAAACAGGAGTTGTGCATTGTGCTGATTAAATTGTACGTTACTAATCAATCAATGTCTTAACCTACAGCTGCCCCAGATTCACAAGTGAGACCTTTGCAGCTTAATGAAACGGCTTCAGCAACACATTTCCCCCTGCCTCAGTCCGACAGAACAGAAGCGCACTGCGTTGCTTGGAGCAGTCCCCAGGGCTCTTCAGACTGGCAAGCACAAACTTTCTGTGCCTGGCAGGGCAGGAGCATATCAGAACTGAGGTATGTGGCCAAAGCTGAAGTGACAACTATGCAGAATTCTGACTTTATATATGTTCCTACAGGTTATTACACATAAGTCCCACTTGTCTACAGAAGAGAAACTAAATATTACCAAAGCGTGATGTAAGATCACAGACTAATATACATTTCAATAGTCATTAACATTAGCTTAATGTACAAATGAAGCTTAATAAAGAAAATAATCAAGTTTATGAGAGTCACGATGTCTGCAATAGCAAGGTAAGGACTTGGGCTCCTTCCAGACCCCTGTCTCTACCTTAGATTTTTAATTAAAACTGTACTAATAACTCAATCTTTCAACAGAATTTCATTTTGCTGCCTACTGGACAGCTAGAAGAAACTTAACAGCAGAATGACAAGGAAACCTCATAAAACAGGCTCACATCTTGAATCAGACTTACAGACACAAAATGTTCATTTCAAAATCAAAACTGTTGACTTAGAATGAATCTGAAGATGATGAGATTCATTATTTGGGGTGGAAATGGCAAAAAGTAAAATATAAATGCAGACCAGAAATATTATCCAATGATTCATCTACTGGTGTAAAAAAACTTACTTTTTTCTAATTGATGCAGAAAGACAGGTACAGCTATATTACTTATAAAACTAAATTACTCACGTAAAGGTTACTGTACCTTTGGAGCTACAAAACTGTAAGGAGACTTTAACAGTATAAACAACTGATACATGTTGACTCTCCACCCAAAACAAAATTCATCAGTAGTCAGCTAGATAATGATGTAGTATGCTATTGGGAATATTTACATGAAACACCATGTTGGAAAACAAGATCATGATAAATTTTTAGATTTTTAATGAATTTCATTTTTGATAGTCAGAAACTTTGTCATGTCCTGAAGAAAAGCAGGTTGTTCAGTTATTTTCTTAGTTTGCTATCATTACTAGCTGAAAATGTTTACTTTATTATTATTATTGTTATTACTTTTGTATGGACTTCCACATTAGAAGCAAAGTAGAAACTCTGACAACATTAAAAATGTGCAACACTCATTACGCTGATTTCTCCAGCTTTTGGAGGTGTGAATGTTACGCTCCACAGTTTCATACTAGTTCTAAACACATACCTACACTGCTTAGTTTAATACTTCACATTTACACAGAGAGCCAGTTCTCCACGAGAAGTACTTACAACTCGATTAGTAGCTACCCTCAAACAACCAGTTTTAAAAAGAAAACAGCATCCAACTAGATGTTTTGATCCTTGCATCATTAAGGGTATTTTAGGAAAAACTAAATTTGGCATACAACAGAATGACCCTCAAGCACAAGAGACATGGGCCTAGGCACAGGTCTAGATTAGCAGGCATTAAATATGTCATTACTCATGTAGCAGTTTATCATTATTTTTCAATGTCAACCTTAAGCGATAGGCTTCGCTTGGTCAGTGACAAATGTGCTGAACTTTGTGGGGATCCGTTTTAGAACCTGGACACCAGTGCCTAACTGTTCATCAATAACTTCAAGAAATCGCAGCAGACAGACCTTGGTCATCTGGGATTCTTAAGTTAAGTAAACCATCACTCCATCACAGGAGGTTTACAAGTGATGGATGTTCTCCCCTGAGGATTACTTCCCTCCCTGAGAAGATGCAGCTTTTTAAAGCACTTTCTGCTATGACACAAAGCAGGAACTACCTTATCTGTATTTTGACAGAGACCATCCTACACATTCTTCTGGTTTTAATTCATTTATTTCATGCAGCTGCCCCAGAACTCAAAGGAAAAAAAGAACTTAAATGTTCAGCCAGGGTCTTTCACGTCAAAGAACACTTAGGTTAATTTCATAAACTCTACCTGGAATTAAAACCAATAATTGTGCGTTCTATCCCAGTAACCGCATGTTAGCAAGTCCACTAAAAATAACAGGCTGCAATTTAGTGTTGTGTCATTGAATTACCATATTCAAAGGCGGGGGAAATAGGAGACACGGCCACACCGACCGATTCCAAGAACATTGTCCCCAGCTTTGCATCACAGAGCAGCAGGTCCTATAAGGGGCTCAACCAGAGCACGGGAGTCCTGCTGCCACCTGCATGCTGCTGACATAGCACAAGCTTGAACCCATTAGACACACATGGCCCACACGAGCACTGCAGCTGATTGATTGAGATTTGGGCAGAAATGAATGTGTTCTAGGTGACAGCCTGCCTCTGATAAGATGCAGGCCATGTAGCATTCTGGTGGGAGCTGCTGGCAGGGGGCTGTGAAGACAGCAGCTACCCCGCACACAGTAGGTATGTGTTTGATGATTCCCAGGGAGAAATGGCCCCTCTGCATAGAAGGTCACAGCATCTTCTGTCAGCTCAGGACCGGCCCATAGCTACGTGCTCCTCACAAGGACATCGCCACGACCAGCTGAATGGAACACAACAAGACCACTGCCACTTCTGTGAAACATCTCACAACTATTAAGTGATTTTTTACTTAAGTAGCTTCTCAAACAATAGTTAGGCATCATGGAAGAAAGGCACAAAATAATTGTAATTCTGCAAATTCTTAAAAAATAGCTCCTCTGTCTGGATTTCCTACAATGCTTTCCTCTTTTCCATGTCAGTCTTCGAGAATCCCTTGTGCAGCAGGGATGATATCTGGGCACTACAGCCAATATGTTCAAAATTACACCTTTTCCCTCTCCTGTAAACACTGAAAACCATGTTGCTTCTGAACAAGCACCTGAAACATTGATTTAAGGAGTACTAACAGCTGCCTTTTGAGCTGTTTTGCCTGTGTTTGGCTTCTGGGGGAAATTATCTGAGATCTGCCCATTTGAGAGAAGAACTTTCCTCCTACAGCTGAGCTTTTCCCCCTGTGAAGCCTTTTAACCTTTTAAAAAATGTAAAGCTCATAACAGCAAAGAAAATAGAAGTAAAGGCTTAAGAAAGCCAAGTCAAGAGCATATGTAATCAACAATGTTATGTAGGACAGAGGTAAAATCAAAATACTGTTGACAGTCATCTCAAGAGACTGAAATTTAATTAGGCTGCAGTAATGACCACAATATAGGATTAGTTTCATACAGCATTTTTACTCTGCAGCTAACAACAATGAAAGGAAAAAAAACCCACACAACCTCAGAGCAAGTCATTATGTGCAAAGTACTGCTCACAGACTTTATCCTCGACTTTGCATAAGTGCGTAACGAAAAAAGATGACTTGCTTGGATATAAATCAGTTTGCTACACATAACAGAGCCCACTCAGCTTAGCCAAATATATCACAGAAATCCCAGATCCTGAGCTAGCAACTTCCATATGGAAGTACCCATCTCACTGCCAGCTTTCTAACTGCATTAAAGTATATTACTTACATACACGATGTTAAACCATTTGAGCTCAAAGACAGTTTTCAAAATAGAATGCAGCACGGTATAACTGCAAGGTTTACATTCAACTGCAATGGATTCAGCACAAGACAAAGTACCTTGAGGACTTTACGTGGTGATTTTAAAGCAATGGCTTTACATATAAAACTGGAAAGTATTTTACTGTAACACTGGTTTATTTTGTTTTTTAAATGCTTTAGTCTTTACATGAAAATAATTAAGTTCCACAAATTATTTTATTTTTATACATTACGCATGTATGACAGAATTTTAACAAATGGCCCCAAGCTAAGAACTGCCTTTCCTTCACGTGAGGGCTCACTGTGCACAAGTCTCAAAAGGCTTTTGTGCAGAACGAAGTCTCAGCTAGCCCAGGACACCTGTACAGGTGCCAATATTGCTGACAAACGAACTCGGAGGCTGACCCTTTCACATTCATACCTAGTAATTTCAGGATCAAATTTCCCCAGGCTTTCTGCAGTGGCTCTCCCCAAATAAATGCACATGGTCTTATAATTTAGGGATGATCTGTGCTTTCCTTCTCTGTTTTTTAGCTTGTGAGGAAATACGATATTGGATGAACAGTAACTGACCTAGGAAAGATGCTTTGCATGCACTGTCCTTCTGTGAGATCATCTTGTGCAGAACTCACATTTTTACCTGAACAATGCCTTTTCTAACACTCACAGCTTAGCTGTCTGAAAGGAATAAAGAGGAGGAAATAAGGCAAGATAGAGCACATATATTTTCTTAGGCTCAGTAAAATATTTTGTCTCTAATGAAGTAAATGGCAAAGCTCATGCTAATGGCCTGAAATTCGGATTCACTTCAGATATTCAATATACATGTGCACCATCTAGCATGATTTAAATGCTACTGCAACACAAATATTTGTAGCTTATGTTTAGGATAAAATACTGGAAGACCCCACTCACTTTACCGAATGATTAAAGCATTCAGATTGTAACAGTTAATAAGCTTCATTACTACATAAAAGTTTGACATGTACTTGATAACGAGAATTATCTGAGAAAAATGAGCACTTTTTACAATATTTATAAATTTTATGTAAATTACATAAAACAAAAAATCAAAGTGGAAACCAAGGAGAAGGCTAGGCAAATGCATCTTTCCTCCAGTGGAGAAAACCTAACATTCAAGAAACAAATGCCCATTGTGCAAACAAATGCCCACTGTGCATGCCACATTCATGCATCAAAAACTGAGGAACAGTAACCAGAGACAGGAGCCCGGGCACCAGCTCCCCTGCCATGCTGAACTTCCCCGCTCCTACAAAGGCCACTCATTGCCATCTTGTGTTGGAAAGTTGTACAGCAACTGAACCACTGAACCAAGTTCACGCTACTGAGGAAGTTTGCTTTGGCCATCTACAGAAAACAAGCAAGTCCAGCAGAGCAGAATTCTGAAAACAGTTGTGTAGTTCTGGGAAGCCCTTTGCAGGGAGTTCAACAAAAACAAAAGTAGCCGTGTTAAGCAGTCTACAGAAAGTTCAGCTTTATCCACACTGTCAGTTTTGCTCAGAACTACAGAGCACTTACTGAAATTACTACCCTGTCACTTCTGTTAAGAATAAAACAGCAGAAACAAGACATTCTTTATCTTGAAATCAAATTTTCTGAGCCATGTGTTTTTTTTTTCTCTGAAAAAAATGTTTTCCCCACTATTGAAAACATAAGGATATAGCTCTTTCCCACTAGCAGGGAAGGTCTGACATTACAAAGAATTGTCTTTTATAAATAATCAACCGTCCTCAACATTGCCATCAAAAAGGTCCTGCAACTCAGGAAATGCCAGCAAGTTTTATAATTTTAAGAATTTCTGCAGAAAACAATACATTTTAAATATATTTAAAACATATAACTTTTAGTAAGTTCAGAGGCAGCCTGCTCAAGTATTCAGTGTCAGTCACTTTGGAAAAGTAAAACAGTTAAAATACCACATAAAACCAAATAAAGCATATAATGTAGCAAATATGAAATATTACTGACAGATTCAAGGCATGCTGACTGACTCATCTTCTACTGTTACAAAGGGCAACTGATATTTTAAAAGCATAAACCAAGCAGAATTTCAGATGAAGTGGGAACGCTTTGTGTACAGCTATACACACTGGTGCAAAATACAGCCAAAGGCATTTGCAGGACCTGGGATTTGCCACCATCACATACTAGATGCTCTCTCCAGCCAGTAGCACTGCCCTAAAGCCTGCAATACAAACAGGGCAGTCCTGACAGGAGACAATTTTTTTATTATTATTTATTTTATTATTTATTAGCGGAAATTCCCCTTTAAAATGTTTGCCAAAATACTTTTAGCTCCCTCTACCCTATTTTACTTCTTACTGAACACTTAGCACATGATGTGTTTAAGATACTGACTTAGCTAAGCCTACAGAAAAACATTAAGTCACATGTAACATATGTTTCAAATCAAAATACTTTGGCAGTGCACACAAGCAAGAAGCATCTGCCAACTGGAAAGCAAATGTATGTCCTGTTGGTGCTGATAAGGCTATCTAACGCATGGTGAAAGACCTGGCTACGATTTTCAGCTGCCAGACAACTTCAGTGAAGAACTTCAATGTAAATATTGCACCAGGGCTGTGAGGGAGAGCGGGCAGCTACATTAAACCAGGCTCCCACCACTGGCTGAATATGCCTGAAGTACCCAACAAGACATGGCAGAGACAGACGGCAGCTTCCTCTTGCTTCCACATCCTCAGAAAAACAACAAACATCGCAGATGTGTGTTTGAAAATATAGCATGGGAAACAACCAGGGTGATTGTTGTGAGAAACAACAGCCAGGTCAGAGTCAGAGCGTGGGGTTGTAGCAGGTAGCCCAGTGCAATCATCAGCTCATTGCTCAGCAGCAGTCAAGAAAGGAAATGGACTATAAGGACTTATTAGTGAAAAATGAGATTAAAAACCAGAAAGCATCACAATACAACTGCAGAAATCCAGAATGCAGGTACAGCTCAAATATTGTATGCAGTTCTGCTCTTTCAATTCAAAAAGGGTTTAATGGAAATAAAAAGGGGAGAGGAGTGGCAAGGCTTATTGAAGCTATGAAACAATGTCCTCGCAAGGAGCAACTACACAGATGAGAATTCCTCAGCTCAGGAAAAAGAGCAAATGCTGGTAGCATAAGCATCTATGAAGTCATAAGTAGCACAGAAAATGAATAGAGAAAGATTACTGAATGTTTTTCACAGTGCAAGAACTAAGGAGAACCAAATGAAACTGGCAGGTGGCTCAGAAACAAACAAAAGGAAGTACTTTTTCACACAATGTGTAGTTAAACTCTGGAACTAATTGCCACAGGATGTTGCAGATGCCAAAGTTTATACGAGTTCAAAAAGCAATTAGAGAAATTCACAGGAGGAAAAAGCAGTCCATGAAGGACTATTAATCACAAAGATATTACCTCAGGATTAGGAAATCTTGGAACCACAGATTGTTAGACGCTTAAAGAGCACACCAGACAAGAACCGCTGCATGTTTAACCTGTTATTATTCCTTTCCTTAAGCATCCATACCTGCTCACTGCTGAGGACGTGACTCTGGGATACACCCACTGCAGGCCTCTTTCAGAACTCTACCAATCCTTAAGAATGGTGGCATCGAAAAGTTTTAAATGTCACTTTTTCCAATTCAGCTATTCATTTTCTGCTCTGCCCCTTTTTATATCTTACAAGCCTTTCTTCCAGATGTCTCTAGTCCCAGGGCTTCTTTATTTCCATAAACTTGTTCACTGAAACAAGTATCCAAATGAAACATAAGAGGAGAAGTACATGACAGGTAAGGGCCTTTATTTGAAGAAAACCTTCAGTACATTACAAAATCTGTCCTTTTTTAGAAACTGGTCTGTTCACTCTTTAAAACATCTAGAATGAAGCCTGAGAAGTAAACACAGAGTGCAAAACTCAGGACCTAAGGGCTATCAAGGAACATTAACATACAGGGCTGAAACACTGGCCCCAGATGTAGAATAAAGACGAAACCTGCTCAGATAATTTTTGGGACTTGTGTGAGCTCTCATCATGAGATTGGGTTACTAGATGCAACTTGCCATCAACCAGTATCTTGTACAAACAACAGAACACTTCAGTGCTTCAACATTATAGGACTGATAGGTGGAAGTAAGATAAGGTTGCTGTATCATCAGTATCAAAAGGAAGCACCCTGACCTCAGGTCTATAAAGAAATTTTTATAATTAGAGTTCCCAAACAAGAAGCTGATGTTACTCTCATATTGGCAAAATTACACTGGAAATTAAGACAGTCTGTAACCACAGGGGGAATGATATACTGGAACAGGTTTTCAGTATGAATAACTGAACTGATTTAAAGGTGGAGCTGAAGGTAAATGAATGAATTGGATTACAAAAACATAGCTGCCTGCAACAGAGGGAGACTGGACTTCATGACACAAGAGATCACTTCCATTCTACTCCTGATTAAAATACAAATATTTTATAAATGTGTGTTGTGGGAGGGAAGATTTTTTTTCCTTAAGCAGAGTTCTGGTCACCACTGAATGCTGTGAGAAGGACATTACTGGTAAAGGCATCTGAGAGTTCAATGCATTATGCTATCAAAATCTGTCTCAGGAGTACAAAAAAATTGCAACACTGACAAGCACTCTATTCACTACAGGAATGGCAAAGAAATCCCTCTTCCTTGTCAATTATCCATAAAAATTATAACCACTTAGAAATAAAAGCATGCAGAAAGTAGAGAGAACATTGACGATTTGACTACAGAATTAAGCAGTAGTAGTTTTAAAATCTTCCCATAAGTACAATAAAACAGAAAATGTCATCATACATCGTTTTGCACTGAATAATGATGATTTCATTAGAAAAACGTGCCTGGGATCGGTGACCTCCTGAATCTAAAAAAAGTACAATGCAATGATGGTGTTTTAGCTACATAATAGTTTACAAAATGCATACTGCAAAACTGAAGCATACGCATTAGTACACAGATATCTACGATTATAATCACACACACAAGGTGCTCCTACAGGTCTAGTCCAAGCCTATAAAACATAAGCTCCAGCTGCTACTGCTTTGAAATGGAAGGTTATTCCTGATGCTGCTGAGAAGCAAAACTGACAATGCAAAAATTTCAAGTCAACTTCAGTGCCAAATAAAACCAGACTAACTTAAATACTATGTATTTCTTAGTGTTCTGTTTATATTGTTTTGAAACATGAATATTTAAAGCTAAATTAAAATTTGCAAGTTTCACTCTGCACTGATATTTGCTCAGAACGACAAGAAAAAAAGTAACATTCTGCATCAAAACAACAAGACATTTGTCAGAAAGCAAATAGCACTGTTCACTAATAAAAACAGATCACTTCCTCATTAAATATATATGCTCCACTACACGTTACTACTAGTTTTATCTCAAATGTTGTGGGAAGAGAAGGGAGAAACCTTATTTTGTAAAATATATTCATCTAAAAGAATGGCTACACGAAGGCTAATACAGGGTTTCAATAGCAATACACGATGTTTGGAGAGAATTATGGACCTGTATTAAAAATTACATACTCACACTAGCTATTTCAGGGACCAAGCAGCCTAAGAGACAGATCATTTGTCCTAGATTCACTGAAACTCTTACCCTCAATTCCAAAATATTACAGAAACACTTTCTAAAGAACAACAAATACCATTTCAATACCACCAATCTGTGACCTTCAAATGCAGATGTTTATGTATTCCACTGCGATACTTATCAAATGCCATGTAGGTCATTCGTGTGCCGGCATTAGGTGTTTTTAGCCTTACTTTTTCACTCTTAAAGACAGAGGTAGGAATTTATTTCACTTCAAGCTAGTTAAAAAAGACTACAGAGCAGGGACTTACTGAGATCCTCTGCAAGCTGGACCCTTTTGCCAGTTAGGAGCTTAACCTTTTTTTCATTGTCCTCAGCGAAATCTTCAAGTACTTCCTTTACATTCTTCTCTAAGCGTCTTACTGTTTAAAAGAAAAAAAAAAAAAAAAGGGTGAGTGATAATGCTTTTGCAACTGTGAAGACATATTACAATTGATTTTTTCTTTATATCAAACATCTTTAATTTAAAGCATACACAAAGATCGACCTCAGAAAGGAGAATATAGTTGCTATTTATTGAACCTCTTTATGCTTGGAAAAAGAAATTTACAACTGACGTCACGTAAGCTGAAAATATTTTACACTGGAAAGTATCTTAATTATTTGACATTCCATTTACATTAAATCATTCTAATTTTATGTTGTTAAATCATTAATCATTCTCATTAAGTCATTCTAAATTAATGAAAATTAAATGTCGAAGTTTATTTTCTTTACATCCTTTAATTACCCAACCAGGACACAAAAATCAGCCGGCCATGCTGAATGTGAAAAGAACATGCCGGAGGAATGCTAAATAACTTCTCAACAGTTTTTTATTTGAAACACCTCAACTCACTGTGAGCCTTACCCTCTGTATTAGTCAGCTGCTGCCTCAGTGTATTTGCTGTAATTGCCAGCATTCGCTGTATCCGCCAGAAGAGGACGATATCGTTACATTCGAGCTGAAACCAGGGACGTTGTAGTGTCAGACCTCCAGTGAACATCCTACACTTAGAAGAATCTCTCGACATGCACTTTTAACAACTGTATATGTATGTGTATGCATCCTGATCTTGCACAAAAACCCCACAGACTGCTGGAAGTAACAAAGACACATACTAAACATACTTCTCAAAAAACTCATCAGCCCTATTAAGATGCTGGATCCCTTTTCAGTCTATTGTTTTCATTTTTCACCGTATCAAGGGATATCAAGGAAAAAGTTTACACACCATATAAACAAGCTGGTGAGTATAACCTAAACACCATGCCTGTTCATAACAAACACATTGAAAGACAACAGCTTAGCTCCATACTGGGACTCCCTGTGTGACAAACGCTTCCAAAGACAGTGTTGGATCAAGGTTTATTAGTTAACAACAGAAGAAACAGTTCCTGCACCTGCAAGGATGGCAGGAAGGAGAGTTAGCATCACTTTAGGACACCCAATCACCCATGTGATCCTGTTGATCACACATGGTTCCAAGCATCAACTCTAAACAACTATTTATCCTACTTATTCCATAAAAACACCCTTATTTAATGTATTCCCTGAACTTTTTAGTACAAGTGAGGAAAACAAATTATCAATGTAGAAGTGAGAGAAATGGACACCAACAACATCTTGATAGCTGTACAATACTGCTTTTAACACTGTATTTTCTGTGCACATTGACAAGCAGAGGATGCTTAGTTCATAGCTGACTCCTAGTGGTCATTTTATATAATTATCATCAGGATGGAATTTTAATAAATCATAAGCCTTAAAGAAAGCATTCAAGATCACCATCTATATTAGGATAAAGAACACAAAAGAAAAGTTAGACTAGTTTAAAGTATTTGTGGGATTTCTTCAACGAAACTTAAAACACTAAGGCAAACTTGAGCATATATCTGCTCTTTACCTCTGAGTCCACAAAATGCCGTTGATAGTAATAGAAACCTCTTCGACAAAGGTTGCAGTGGTTCAAGGCAGTCTTCAGGAAGTATCTTCTATAAATTTGGTGCCATGTGTCTTTTATCTAGAAAAAAAACAGTGCTTAAAAATACATTTTAAAATTATATACTACAGAAAAAGACAAAACATGCTGCTCTTAGCATAATGCAGCCTTCACTTTAAAAATACCCTTCTGAGCCATGTACATTATTTTACTAGCTAGTCCAGATTAAAGCACAGAGAAATATTTAATGGGTCTTACATAAACAAAGATTGGTAACTTTTCTTCATTCGACTTATTTATGTTCCCGTACTTCAAAATTAAATGCACATACAAACTTGACTCTTCCAAAAAAATATATATCAATTGCTTAGCTAGAAAGAAAATTCAATTTGCAGTTTCCTCTATACAGCAGATGTGGATTTCTACATTGACCTTTACAAAAAAGGTATGATAAATACTATGTAAGAAACAGGCAGCCAGTATTTAAATAGCTCTTCTACCTTGAAGAAGTGCATGCATGAATATTGAAAAGGTAACTAAAGTTACTGCAGAAAATAAATCACTGTTGAAAAAATCCACATCTATTACTTACTGTTTGAATTTTTTTATATAAAACCTTATATTTAATTAGATAAAAGGTCTAATTATGGTTAACAGCCTTACACTGCATTACGATAAATCATTTTCCAGAACATTTTAAACCTACATTACATTCCCTTAGGGCACTCTAATAAAACTGTCTTTATGCAAGTATTTTATTTTATTTTATTTTTTTTACAAAATTCACCTCTCTTGGATGCAGCTATGAATTCAAACTGTACATACAATGAAAACTGAAATGAAAAAATATGTGGAACATATTTTTATCATATCGTGCTCACAAGGGCTTTGACTCCACTCTATAATGCATCAACAGTGATTTTTAAACAAGCCTTGTCATAATTCAGGCCTGTACTGCAGGGAAGGAAATCTGCTCAGCAGATTCTGACAGATTCCAAAGTGTTGTACCACACTTGTCTGACAGCCAACACAAGTGTGTGAATTGCGTGCAAACAGCCATTTAACAATCCATTTGGAAACATCTGGATCACAAATTCAGTATTTAGATACAATCTTTTGTATACTGCTTACGAAGAACATTTGGATTTTCATAGGGAGCTTCCGTATGTTTTGTCACAATGTGGCATCTTACCAGACATGGGTCCACTGCTATTCCTCTTGCTTCAAGATTCTTTCTGACAGTCGTCACTTCATCATTTGCCAGATACGCTGCGTGTTCTTCATTGCATTTGATTAACTTCTCAAGTTCATTTTTTGTTTCATTACGTATATTCTAGTATCAGAATGATTAGTTGGAACTGATTATTAAAGACAGAGATCATCACCACTTTCTCAATAAACAGTCTACATCCTAATAAGCCAGAATAGCATCAAAAACCTTTGACACTTAACTATTACATTTATGTAATCAAAAGTGTATTTGTGCATAGACACCTCAAATAGAGTATTTATAAATGCCTAATTAACTATTTTTTTTCCTTTTCATTATGCACAGAAGTGTGGAAGAGGAATAGAAGGGTAGAAAAAAAGTCACAGTTGTTAGCACAAACATCAGCTGGTGTGGTCCACATTCATACATTAAATTGTATGACTGCTGCTCTGCAAACTCCTATTTAGTCTTAAACTGTATCTGTCCCCTGAAGTAGACATGTAACCAAAAATTTACTAGAGATTTTATGCCATTTTCTTTTTATACTAACTAGAGTATGAAAAAACACAAAACAAAGCAAAAACAAAGGAAAAACAAACAACCAAAACCAAAACAAACAGACCACAGGCTTTCTGACACCTGTAAGAATGGGCAGCTTTGCCTGTCAGCTAGCAAAAAGTTCACATGGTCTTCACTTGCATGGATTTATATCTTTAACTTGTTATTCACCAAATTCAAACTAGGTTAGGTTGAAATGACTACCTTTCTCCCATACCTGGCTGCACAGTTGACTGTAAAACTCCTTCCTCTGAAACAACTACTTTCTACTGTATTCTTTAAATTTTAATTACTTCTTTAAAGTATGATTCAGTTTGAGAAATATCTAGAAAAAGTAACATAAAAAGCTCATCATCACTGGGCACTGAAAGGAGGGTGCTATTTGTATTCAAAAGTAGCAAATTCCAAAGGCTCTCAGCAAGCAGGAGTTTACAACGAAAGCAGTCAATCAGAAGACGGGGGTTGGAACAAGATGATCTCTAAGGTCCCTTCCAACCTGAACCATTCTATGATTCTATGATTCTAAGACAGAACTGTGACAACAGCAGTGATACTGCTGTCACATAATAATGAAATCCAAACGGAGCACAGGAAGAAACTGCACAAGGCTTCCACATAAAAGTGACTTTTACTTCATGCTTAAAAAAAATATACAGCAGAATAACTTCTATCCTACTTTCATCATTTTTTTCTACTGAAAGAATAATATCCATCTCAATAGCATAATAGTAAGGATGCAATTCAACTGAAGAATGGAAGAAGGGCTTACAAACCAGCATCCATCTGTAACATGAAACAAATATATGGAATTCTTTGTGGTAAAATAATTAAAGCTTAATGAAGAGAAAAAGCAATTGCAAAGTATTTGTAATTAAGGTTTTTTTTTTTTTTTTTTAAGTCCTGAAAACTGTGTGAAAAAGGTTTGTATTTTTGAAAACTTACCTAAGTAATCTAAGTTTTCTAAATGTAGGGAACTACAATTTTGTTTTTATTTTTATTTTTTTTTTTTAATTCTTCTCCCCACTTCCTTCTTTTACCTGTTCTTTGGTGCGGCCTATCCAGTACATCCACCTCTTTTTCCAATCTGGACCCACCATATCTTCAATAACAGATTCAGCTAGAAAAGGAAACACGAAAATATCATATGAAATATAAGCAGCCAGCCAAATTTATAGTTCTACAATTTGATACAAGATCAAGAATTGATATTTTGTGTCATAGGTCAGATACCTGTTAGCAAAATTAAAAAGCAACTGCCAGTCAGAACTGGTACTTCAAAGAAATATTTAAAAAACATGGCATTCCTCCACTGTGACAGCCCTCCTTGTTTACAGCCTCCATGTTTCAAATCAGGAGTTTCAAAATTTACTCATGGCAACTTGCATCAAAATTAATTTGGCTTGATAATCATAACTAGACCAATTATTTTCCTGAATTTATCCAACCTCCTTATTTCTCTGTACCATTTTTTCAATCTCTCTCTCTGTCATTTATCTTCCATCTGCCTTAGTGCAAGAGGAAGGGCACTAGCTTATTTAGGCTGTATTCTGACATTTATGTTGTATGAGTGTCACCTTACGCTGTTCTTACTCCCTCACGTTAGGCTCACACAAAAGCTTGCACTGCAGCGATGAGGAAACTGGCCCAGATTAAAAAGAACACAGCTGGAATACTCCACATGACTCACTGTCTTTGAGACGACTTTGGAGCGTCTCTTCCATAAAATGGATAGCTGCATCCCACTGCTGTTTATCAGATATTGAGCGATCTTCTAAGGCATTGTGCTGGATCACTCGCTGCAATACAGAACATCTTTTTAGGATAAAATAAATAATTTATTCAAGATACAGAAAACAAGCATACAAGCAAAAACACAACCAACCAAAAAACAGAAACAAAAAAAAAACCCGCAAACAAATCAACCAAAAAACCCCATAACAATTTCTGCTATTCTCTTTGCCTTTTGATGTCTATAATGACAGCACTTACTGGGCACACGGAATTTATTCAAAAGGCAGCTTTCCAAGCACTGACAAAAATATTTTCTTGTGCCTTTGACTCTTTTGTATAGCTTAGTGTAAGTAATGTAAAAAAATAAAAATAAAAATATGTAGCAAATAATATAAAGTCCCTCCAGATCACAGAATCTATAAAGATTGCAGTGAAATGCTGTTGTTTTATGTGGCTATACTTAACAGAGCAAATAAGCTAATGCTGGACTCTCACAAGGCTGCCCCTAAGGCAGCCAGTGGATTATGGGGGACTTCTTCCTGAACCAATCAAAACAATTTTTTTAGATGTTATTTACAGCAATAGTTAACAGATAATAATCATAACATAAATTAAGAAATACTGACTTAAAATACCGCACACAAAAGGAGATGACACGCTTCTTTATCATTTTATGATCACCAGAAAAGAATTCAAAAATACTGAATATGCATCTTATGCCAAATTATTTCAACAGCACTTAGCAATATGAAAAAACCCACTACATTATACCAGACTATCCTCTGCTCTCTCATTCCATTTATGTCGTTTAATACTTTCTTCTTTGACAGCTTGTTTCAGTTTATCGAATATACCATCGTGCTCTTTTCCTTTTTGTTCTGTCATGAAACGAGAAAATTCTTCTTGCAAAGTCTCCCATGCCACCTG
The DNA here is from genome assembly GCA_013396635.1 of Penelope pileata. Lineage (NCBI taxonomy): Eukaryota > Metazoa > Chordata > Aves > Galliformes > Cracidae > Penelope > Penelope pileata. The sequence goes on along the minus strand of WBMW01001085.1, from coordinate 132,402 downwards.
GAAAGTTAGCAGACAATACCTACTGAAGTGGACCATAATGCCATGCACCAGCCTATAGAGTAACACTTACTACAGTTCTTACAACAACTTACATACGTTCTGAAAACAAGGTACATGCGTAAGTTACTGACTTCTCCTTTGCTGTCTTAGCCATAACTGAAAAGGTCAACACTGAAGTTTACTGAAGCTGGTTAGAAGAACTGCAGGTAGCCTTTCAAACCATGACTTCACCTCTCTGAATCTATGCTCTTGTGTTAAGGCTTTGCACATATTTCTTTTTTAAATACAAGACATAGTAAATAGAAAAATGAAGTACATATTTATTTACAGAGCTGAAATATCTTAATCCACTTAAATACAAACCTCTACTGCTTTATTTGGCAGTTGCTTGTCAGTCCACTGCTTCAGTTTGATGTCAACAGTGGTGTTAAATGTCCCTGAGTTCATCGTCTGTGCTGCTGGAAGGTAGATATTCTCAATCACATGAGTAGATACCCTCTCCCATAATGTCTTCTGAAGAATCTCCTCCCTAAAATGGAAAGTTATAACATTTAAGATGGCTTCCAATACAAAATTGTCTATCTGGTGTACGTTCAATTTGTCAGAAATCCTGAGAAAAGACCACAGAACACAGGAAATACTCCTCAACATCAGTGTATAACTTCAACTAAAATCTGCTTGGAAATAGGGACAAAGCTACACAATGTTTTGGCAGAGAAAACAGCTTCAGGAGTTCACCTCTACAAGACTTTTGGCTTCCACTACAAAACAAGGGTCCCTTGCACCTTTAAACTACAACAGTAGAACCATGCAGAGCTGCGTGTGCATATGCATGGCAACTGGGGCAGCAGTAACAGGGCAGATTGTAAAGCACTGAAACTAAGAAGTCCACACTCCCATAATAAAACATGTGGGTTTTGTTTCTGTTGTATTCTGATTTGTTTGTTGGAATATGCACTGTTTTTCCATCTAGGTTTTCTTTGATTGTTCCCAGATTTGATAAACAATGAAGCAAGCCGAGAAGCCTAACCTCTTACCAAAACGTGCATGGACATCAATTTATAAAATGTGCCTCACGTCACTATAAAACTAAGCACCACTTTCCTACATATGATGTACTTCAAGAAAAAACAATGGAAAGAATCTCACTTCAAGTTTTTACAATGACAAACTTACTAAGGAAATTTTGCAGCTGCAGTGAAACAACTCAGCTGAGTCAGTGTAATATGCAGCCAATACCCACAGAGGCAGTCATCCCTCTTCTGGTCCCTATGCTCTCCAGAACAAATAGTAGGTTTCTTGCAAGTTAATTTTATGCTAGCTCAGCATGCTAAATCAGCTTACCACTGGGTCATAAGAATGCCAGATTTGGTGGAATGGTGGAAACAGAGAGCCCAAGACTAAAAACCACCTTCTGTGATGAGACAGGACTATCAGACTCACTTATGTCCTTTTCCTGTAAATGGGCTAAAGTTCAGGACACAAACCTCATCTCTGATAACATCCTTACTCAAAGCCATCTTTGGAGGAAGACTGAGGGTCTTTTCATATACCACTCCTCCTCTCATTTCAACAACACAACTGAAAATTTCTTTTGTGTTTAAGCATTCTATGAGATTTAAAATTTTTGAAACATTCTACCAAATAGGTCAGTATAAATGGTAGTAGCTTTACCACTGTTGGAACATATCTTTGGCATATACAGGGTAGTTTGTTTATACAGAAATTAAATGAACAGAAGCATTTAAATATGAAAGAGCTCATGACACAAAAAAAATAATATTGTGACCAGCAAAATTGTTTTCCTAAAAAAAAAGCTGTGTTCAATACAATGATTTGGATACTGCCCAAGCAAAAATACCAATTTTGATCAAGAATGATCATTGTTAAAAGAACTGAAGATGAAGCAAATGAATTTCACTTACAGGGTGTGCCAGAACTTGTCTGTTATAGATTTTATCACTTACAAATGCACTGTAGAAAAAGGGCAGTCCTCTGATAAAGAACAAATGCAATCTCATTCCTTTTACACTGATCAATAGAAACACATTATTGCTTGCTTAATCCAATCAAACAATTCGAACTGAAATTAATGGAATAGAATCATCTGTATTCATCAAAAGCACTGCTGTTTTCAGGCTGCCTGTAATTGCCAATAAAAGCAATTTTTGTGATACAGGTACCTAATTCTACTTTATAGCTCATAAGGACCTACAAAACTAGAATCACCACTACGTACTAACTCTCAAAAGAAATGTATAGAAACATTCATGTTATGCACCCACCTAATCCACAACACAAAATTAAAGGACTGGAGGTTACTTCAGCACCTCTTACATAGCCAGTAGCAGAAAATACCAAAATGGTAAAACTGCATTGGACTGCAACACAAATTCAGACTAATACAGTGCTTATACCACTTACTGTGATCACATTTGCATGCCTGGACTTCTTGTAATGTCATTAAGAGCCAGATATATTACCTCATTTCTTAATTAATGACCAAGTGACAGTTCATTTCAGGCAAAGGCATTAAGGGAAACTGTGATTGTCAGCTGTGGTACAGGCTGTCAAAGTCATCCAAACATTGGCTGTCCTCTCAGTCTGCATCTTCAGTGATGCTACACTGTTAAAACACTTGTGCTATGTACTCTCTCTCTCAGGGCTATGCTTGCCTTAGAGAAAGGAAGGGTAGCATAGTAAGGTGCTACTTCAGTTAAGCAATCAAGGAGATACTATATGTAGGATGAAATTCTCAAACATCCATATCAGCTGTTTTTACAGTAAAGAATTAAGCAATCTTTCAACTTCCAAACCTCTGATTCACAGGAATACAAAGTTTCTTTCCTCCTCACCCTAAGGTTCTGTGTATTATTTTAACTTGCACATTGGTAAAACCAAACCAGGAAGTTAAGAGAGCTTACTGATTCAAACTTCAAATGAACATCTGAAAATATCTTTATTGTGACCATACCCTTTCATTTCTGAGAAACATCTACTGTACATTATAATGTATAACAACAGAACAAAACATGAACGGACATTATATAATTTTTGTCAGAGGATTCTACACGTATTTGCTAATCTAGGCACTTTCACATGGACAAATGAAATAACGTTTGTCCTAAGAAAAGAACCTCTTTATTTATATTGGAGAATTTTAGTAATAAAAAAGCTTCAGATTTTAAAGACAAATTTCTGCAAGACAACTAGAAAACAGAAGTTACCATACCAGTGCTTTGGTGTGACTTGAGTCAGACTTATGACTTCATCAAGAATCTCATTCTTTGCTTTTTCAAACAGTTCATTCTGTGCAAAAAGAAAAATATGAAATAATAAGATTTTATTTTTGTTACAGTTTGACCACATTTTCAAACAAAGAGTAAGAAAAATGTTTTCTTTGGGCCTTTAAGCCTAAAATGGTACCTTCTGGTCATGCTCTGGACAATGTATGTGCTTGTCATAAGCTACCCTGGTTTACCATGCATCTTCCCACCCATTTCTTGCATGCCTCTGGCTGGGCATGGCATTTGAATATTCAGTCTCTATAAAAGAATTAGAGAATGGGATCATAATTGTTTTGTTACTCTGTCTGTCTGAAAGAGCAGGGAATGTAAATCTCTGTCAGTTCCATTTACCATGATCACAAAGAAACACAGATGTATTCCTGTGGGCAAGTTAGGTCAATTAACATCCAGAAGAGGGAAGGACTTGCTAAACATTAAATTACCACAGTTTTGAAGCACATTACTTTATACAATGTGAGAACTCAGTATTTCCTTCCCCTAGAATAATTTATACTGTCCTCACATTTTAAAGTGTTGGTAATTTATGCTAACTTTAAGAAACCTTTACAAATGAGATTACATGGTGTGAATTTTAATTCACGGTCTTTGCAGCACACCGTAGCATACAAATTAAAGCAGGAATGTAATTTACCCTGTCAAGCTCTCGCAACCGGGGGTAATTGTTCTTCCATTCAGTCTCAAGATTGAAACGTGTGGCTGCAAAGAGAAAAAACAGGAAATAGGTCTTCATTTTGTTTTTTGTCTACATGCACTTCATTACTATTTCCGAAGTTTAGCAGTTACTAAAATTGCCACAAACTTTCGTTATGACAAACCCTCCAAAAACTTTAAGTGGATCTGTAAATGGAGGAAATTTTTTGCTGTCTGTGCTCAGGTATTACGTCTGCAAATTGCAGGATTTACACATTAAAAATACATAGTGGAAAGAGTGCTATTCAACGTCCATCCCTGCACTGACCTGGCTGATCAGATGATACCCTCTATACAGGAAGCCATTTTAAACAACATTTGAATACAGTGTAAGAATCATATTTTGTCTCAAATAAGCCTGAATTTGTTTTCTTTGTATCCATTGACTCCTCTGGCTATTATAGTAAGTGAGTCCTTTATACTGTGAATTATTTTTTACTTGCTTTTGTAAAAAACTGGTATCGTTACCACTTCATGATTACTGCTTCTCATAAAACATGAAACAATTGCCCAAGCATGCTAGCAAAGCAGTATTACATGCCTGTGAAAGAACTCTGTAACAAGTTGCTATTTCACATTTTCTTTAAAAAAAAAACCTCTTACCTTTAAAAGCATCTGCTTGCTGCTCCACAGACTCTCTCACCATTTTCCAAAAGCAATCTGACACAGCAAGACTTAAGTTCTTTGTTGTTACTTGGTGTGCCTTCAGCATACTTGTCCTGTAAAGAAAGACAGCAATAGGAAATTATTCCATGCATATCCTTGCTTCCTGGATCCCACTTTCTCTTTACAGAAGAAAGCTTTGCTATTTGTAGCAGAGAACAACATGTCAATGTGTATCTAACCTAAATTCCAGTCTCTTTCTCCAAAACATATTCAATACATAATCACCAATTCAACATGAAAAAAATGTAACAAACCCTTTTACTCTAGAGGATGCAGCGTTAAGTACTGCAGTCCCACTGACCACAAACCTCACTTTCATGAGAAGTCCAACCACGTCAAATTAAAACTCCTCTGGCTCAATGAACTTCCAGCAGATCATACAAACAAGTGCTTTGAATACAACAGTGTTTTCACACCAAGAGAACTGCTGCTTAAAGGCACTCATATCAAGTGCTTAAGTATAGGCTGGGAACTTAGTTCACCTAGAGACAAAGGAGAAATACAGAAACCTCTGAAGAGAGGCTCAGAACTGCAGTGGAATCAACTGCTGCCTGAAGATGCCTCTCTCTGCATCTGTGAGCATTAGGTAATAAGGCTAGTGTGGTCAACTCAACAAGATACTTAATTTAAGCAGAATACATCTCAAACAGCATTTCTGCACTGCAACATCTAATATATTAAACAAGAAAATCTAAAGCTAGCATTTACCAACATGGGCCCATTTTACTAAAAGGAACAAACGCCAACGTACTTCAACAGCTTGGAATTTTGAAAAAATTCTTCTTCATATTCTTTAATAGATTCAATGCTTTCACTGCTGTTTCCTGGAGAAAGAAAAGAGTGCTGCAACAGTTCTATTTAGACAGTTTACTCTTTTAAGAAGGAGAAAATATGCAGAGCCAGAGCTCTCTTTACCTTTTCCAGTAACAACTGCAAAATAACCCAAAGCTTTCATTGGGAAGAGTTTGCCTTCAATTATTTGCTGGATCTATGAAGGACAAAAAAAAATATGATGAATTTTCCACAGAGACAATCTTTCTTTCAATGCAGTTTTACAGCCAGCTGTAGCTGTACGTATGTATAGGTTATTACAAAAAGGATTTCATCAGGGGACTGTAAGTTCTGCTGATATTCAAAAGAAAGAAAAGAAATGTAATATAAAAAGGCCATAAAACAAATAAGGCGTAACAACAGAAAACATAAAATAAAGTGAAAAAGCCTAACTCAGAATAAACTAGAGCCTTCTAAAGCAGGTTCCACTTCCTGCTGTCACCTGCCTGAAAGTGTGCTACAGCCAAGCTGTAACTTGACTTTAAGTCATGTCACTGATCATTAAAAGTCTAAGAGATACATTAAAACAGCAACCAAAAATAAATAAATAAATAAATAAAATCCCCTACATTGGATACTGAAATAAGCACTCAAAAACATCCAAGAAAGGTAGGAAAGGTCCAATACTTTTGGCAGCATCTCAATCATTTTTTTCAGTGACTTTAGCCATCATAATATGAAGAAAATAGTTTCAACTCACCCTGCTTGGGCTAGCCACATTTTTCTCAGCAAGATCAACTTTAGTCAGCACAAAAATTGTCCTTTTTCCCTGGGGATCCATTTGGCTGACTAAGTCTGTGACAATACTGCGTTCTGCATCCACTGATCCATCTAAAATAAACAAAGTTGCATTTTAGGGACTATATAACCTAACTCACAGTACTGAAGATATAATAGGCATCAAATACGTTTCACATTATGACTTAAAACCAGTAAAATTACAACTACACTTAACTTCTGGGTACACACAGTGAAAACTTGCTTGCTTCCTGAATCATAAACATTTCCATTCATTGTACTAGTATAAGTTACCTCCAGAAACACTTTTGGAGGAATCTTGAATATGATTGCTCCCATCATTTTCTTTTTGATTATAAAAATCTTATCAAGTTTCTTTTTGTCAATGACACCAAAGATTTATAAACAGACATTTCACAGCAAGTTGTTTCGTACATTATATAAATTCCCATCAATGGAGAAAAAAATATTGAGTCAGGAGTATTCTAAAAGGAATATAGAAATTAGAACAAAAAAAGTAAAAGATGCCACCACTTGGATACCCATCTAGACTCTTATTACCTTGAATACAAAGGATGATGGCATTTGGATTCTGCATGTAGGCCTTGCTGATGCTAAAGATGGTTTCCTTTGTATCTGGAGCCATACCTGATGTCACAGTCTTTAATACATATTCAGAGATATACATTTAAAGAAAAGAAGACAAAGATGTAAAGAAAGAGAAAACAACACAACAGTTAATAACATTACTTTGCTTACATATATTAAAAGATTTTTTTTTTTTATTGCATACTTACACTAATGACTCCAGGTAGATCAACCAATACCATTCTTTGTAAACCAGGACCTTTCACACTTAAGGAGATAGTCTGTGAAGTGAAATTGAAATTAAATCTTTACACATATACATACCTTCTTTGTATGTACCTAACATACACATATATAAAAATTATACATATTTACACACATATAGCAACAGCACAATTTTAAATAGGAAATCAATTTTATATGCACACATTCATATTATAAAACTGATTTTAACAATTAAAATACAGGACACCTTTGTACAGGACAAAGTATAAGGTATAGATGAATCCAACAAATTGGATTTGCCTCCGTATTGAAGAATACTTAGAAAAGATATACACGTACAGATATTTGCCACTAAATAATTGACAACTCTTACCTCAGTGCTAACAGTGCACCCTTCCTTCACACTATTTCTCATTCTGATTTCTATCTCATTTCTCAAAGCTGCAAGCTGTTTCAAGAAAAATCAGAATATCAAATGTAAAATTTCCCCTTACCAGGACAGAAGAAAAATCACAAAGGTAAGTAAAAAAGTTTACTTAGGGATTGTTCAAGATCTGTTTATAAACATAGACCAGTATGTCTCAAATGCACGTGGAAAACATGCATGTTAATTAACTAGTTTGGTAAATGGGGGCACTAAACAGCAGATTACCTGCAGATTCTTGCACAGTCTGAAAAAAGGTCTTCTACAACATTCTACCCATCTAAGTGCTAGCCAAAAATCTTATTAAGAGATAATTCAGTATCTAATATAATGTCTTTCTCCACTCAACATATTTTACTCTAATTAAGCATGGGCTAACAGCCCATAAAGATACAAAGTTTTTCAGAGAATTAATCAAAATCCCATTAACTTTCAGCCACCTCTTTATACTTACATCCTCTTCCTTGGTCAGATCAAACTCCCGAGAGCTGTCTTTGAATAAAGCCACATGGTGGGGACCTTCACTAAGGGTTACCTAAGTAGTAAAAGCCTTACTTGAGAAATCATGGTAAATCCAACACAGAGAAATATCAGAAGTACATTTATATACTTCCCACTGCAGCTATACAACTATACGTAATCCTTGCTTAGCAGGGAATTACTTACAGGGAGGACTGTAAACACAGGAGTGCTTATAGAGGAAGCACATATGGCACATGCTGATTCAGAGATCATAAAGTTTCTTACCTTAACAGGGGAACGTGTCATCATCTCCCCGGACCCTCGAGGGAATATTCGGGCTTGAGCGATCATCTCTAACACACTGGTTTTTCCTGCACTTTGATCTCCAACGACTACCACCTTAAGTGAAAGTTTAAACAACCACCAGCTTTCAGCAGATTATTTTGGAAGCTTACACAAAAGAGGACTAAAAATATGCTTGCTATTCTCATGGCAGCCAGCATTTCATTGCTTGTGCATAATCCTTTCAGCTAGGTGAAAGGCTGAAAATTATTCATCTGGTAGATACAGCTTCTGCCTGGAGAAGGCTAAGTTGTGACGAGCTACTGTCACTTCCCCATCTTATCAGCTCATTATAGAAGTTGCCAATGCCCCAGGAGACTGTGCAAGCAGGAAGCATTCCCACCTCTGCACTGTACTAACAGACAGACCAGGGAATCCTCCTTCTCCACCAGCAGCAGCACTATGGTGGGAAATTAGTTGGGGTACCTTTACCTTCTCAGCTCTGCTGGTATACATCCAGAAAACATTTGTTTTACAATGCTGAGAAGGGTGGAGTATACCAAGACAATTCAAAATAAAAGGGTGAGCACAGCAGCAATATCCACATCGAGATAGGTTTTATGCATAAGCCAAGGCAAACTTGGCATACTTGTATTGGTTACTGTCAAAACTCAACATTTAAAATGAAGAACATACCTTTATGCAAAAATTCCAGAGTACCAAGAAAACAGTCTAACTCTGGATTATTCTCAAATATATTTAAATGTTCTACCCAATTATAAGATTGGACTTTCAGTAAAAAAAAAACAAACAAAAAACAAACCCGCTGAATTCTTTATTCACTTACTCGAGGTAGGTGATCTTGAGTGTTATAGCTGGCATCATAATCAGAAAGAATGTCAAGTACTTCAGAATACATATCAATCAAAGATTTCTACAAAAATAAAAGCAAAGACAACACTCGGCCAACTATCAGAGCAAAGACTGAGTTTCAGACATCATCATCTGTACATACAATAAATCCATCTGTAAAAGCATGTTTACTCTCTCCTCACTATTTGGTCCCTGAACTGTCTATACAGCAGCACAGTTCATCTGTGGATGAACACATTACAGCTGCAGATGCATCTTCCTGAAAGAGCAAAATAAGAGTTCTTACATAGAACATGAAAGCAACAGCACTGAGCCATTAAAAGATGTTTCCTGATCCTGTAACTAAATTCCTACCAATTTCAGTGTCAACCATGACAAAGCATGAAGGTATCAGACTACATGTCTAAGAGGAGTGGGAAGCATATTTATTAGCAAATATAGGGAAACTAGATCAAAAAAAGCCAAACCAACCCACAGAAATGTTATAACAAATATTAAAAGTTGATACGTGAATTAAGAAAAAAAAACATAGAATACCATGTTTTCCAACATGGAGTAATTGTATTTCTATACTGACGGCTAAGACATAAGTACCTTTAGCTTCCTCTGATGAATTCCTTTGTCATCTCTTTGCAGTACCAATTTTCTTAGTTCTTTGTTCTCCTTCTCTAATCGCTCAAGCATCCGCTGGTACTTGAGCTACAAAACAGTGGTACAAATTTATTGTTGTAATTATGGGAAATAATACTGTTTAACAAAATTTTACCTATGAAAAATATATAATCCTTCAAGGAAAGTCTTTTAAAAAAAAACCACAGAAACCTTCATAATCACTAGGTCTTATCAAAATACAAGGTCAGCAAGAGAAAACTTCTAGAATTTCTTTTCAGCAAAACACCATCTTTTCTTCAAAGCTTCTAGTAAGACCACAATATTAAAACCAGGAGACTAAAGTCAAGATTTAACCATCTTCAACATCAGTGTCAAAGGAGCTACCCACATGCAGTTACAGAGAAATTAGTGTCAACAGGAACTCCGACTATTAAAAATGCAACCTCAGTGCAAGAAAAAACTGTACCAACTCAATCCTCTGAAGAAAAGATATGAATATAGTTGCAATATCCACTCTGAAAACTGTTTTTTATGAAGTGTAAACGTATTTGACTGGTATGTAATTTTAAGAAAAAAATAAATTTTAAGCTGTTATATATATACACACATATAAAAGTAAGTAACACTTGCTTTCAAAGCTACCCATGAGTAATAACAAGTATATAAAGAGGTTATGAAATACTGTATCAAAACAATTTGACTATGTGAAAGACTGAATCAACTTAGAAACCAACAGATACAACAGAAGATTACAATAACCTGAGAAAAGTAAAAAAGCAAACAGCCAACCCTGTGCACTGAAGTACTCCAAGATAAAAAACCACACAATTTTTTTTTACAAGTATCTTGTATTTCAGATGTATTTTTACCTAGTAGATCTGAAACTGTGGCATAGAAATACCAACTCAAGACATCAGTAACTCAGAAAACTTACCTGAGTGCGTAGAAGTTCTTCCTGCAGTTGATCAACCTTCTCTTTGTCAGAAACCTACGAAGAAAAATAATCATGGCTACTAACACAGTGTTTAGTTAATCCATTGCAAGTGACGAAATGACAAACTAAAAGCTTCATTCCACGGAAGAAAATGGACTTTCCATGCATGTTAAAGAAGCTAAGATTCAATTTGCTCTTGAAATTTAATGTTGATGGAAGGTTCCATCTGCAATAGGAAGACCACACGAAAAGGTCTGAACTCCAATGCATGCAAATACAAAACCTAACCTTTCAAGACTTAATAGTTGGAGAGTGGGCTTTGGGAAAAGCACAACTTTGTATGGTCCTCAAGAACATTCTGGCTACTGGCCTAAATATAATTTTGTAGTCAAATTCTCAAGATCCCCCATGTTCATTTCCTGAATTACCATGAACTTGATAATATACAATCACTAAAACACCTGCTTGCTACAGAAATGACCTTCAGGTGAGTATTTACCATTTCCGAAACTTCAAGAGGATTTTTGTTTCACATGCTCACCTTCATAAACTGTAGTTAGGATGGTCTTGAAAGGTTATTTTGAATAATTTAAATTACAGTATAACTGGAAAAATTAGACTATTATAGCACAAAACATTTTGAAGTTCAAGTCATAAATGTAATGGGGATGTTCTAAGTCAAGTACTTTCCAAATACGTTCATCAGGAAGATGTAGCAAAACAGTGCAAAAGAATCCATTTTCAATAATACAAAGAAAACTATGAACAGTGTAATACAAATTCATATGATGTAAATCTTTACAGGCAACATGAAACCTAATGGTTGAGTGATAAAATACTAAATTTAGGAAAAAAAATCAAAACAGTTACTGAAAGAATGATATAGGTAAAGGCTTTAATATACTTAAAGCTTGTAACATTTACAACCCAAGTTAGCTTCACATCAGAAAGAGCCATTATCTAACATGCAGAGGACATCTGTCGTTTAGAGGACACAAATCAATTTAGTTACTAAAATTTCACTCTAGTTGTTACAGATTAAACAACAAATCACAGTTATTCACAGAGATTGATATAATTAGGGCACTAAACCTGCAATACACAGGATCATGTATGCACTTTACAGGAAGCAATTCAAGCTGACATTTCCATCTACATCCAATTTTTTTTCTTATTCACAAGTAGCAAAGGGGAAGTACTACAAATTAACCTTTCCTCTTTTCTACTGATTAGTTAAATGATAGCAAGAGTGCATCAGAAAGGGAAATTCAGCACAAAGACAAACTGATGCCTGCAGCAACAGCACGGTATATATAAACTTTTATTTACATACACGCACTTCAAACACCTTAGAGATGTGAAGGGAAAAAATAAAAACAGAAGGACAAAGAACGGTGTGGGGAGTCAGGAAAAGCAAGAAAATAAAGGAAAGAGAAAGGAAAATGTTTCCACGTAGTATAGATTTTCAAAGCAGCTAACATCTTCCCACTCTTAAGCAAGCTCTTTCTGAAAGTGTTTCTGGGGCCTTAATGCATCTTTGCATACACATAACTTCTAACCACGTGAACACTGTCCTTTACGTGCAATATAGTTAGGTTCAACACAGCAAACAAAAATATTGTACTCAGCTACAGGTTGCAAGATCTGAAGCAAAGAATAATCTAGCACTAGATGATAATTCCATCAAGAACAATTAGGTAAGCTATGTCAAAAAAAATGAACAGTTCTAGACTGATGCATATGCTTCAGCATTTGGTTCAGGTGTGCTTTTGATGTTTGGCTGCAATTAACAGACAGTGTTTTCAACATACAGTTTTAGACACTCCTAAGTATTTTATAATTTGCAGATAAAAGTTAAAACTCCCATAACATTCTTAAGTACTAACAGTCACACATGACTAACCTAGGACTGCTACTCACTTTTAAAACAATGAAAAAATTGCTAAAAATACTTCTCTCTCCCTCTTCCTATATAAACACAGCCACATCCACTAACATTTGTTTAATTCAGTTCAGTAAAGTCTGGACTCTGAGATGCTTCCTTCTTTCTACAATGCCACCATAAGGATTTATAATAAAAAAAATATAAAATAAAGAAGGACCACTTTAATCACAGATTCTTGCATGCAAGATGCAGATACCTATTTACCAACATAAGCAGAAGCTTCCCTTTTATTATTTAAAAGAGTTGCTCATTTTGCATAGTGGTTGCTTTCCAGCAATCTTTGTCCCACATTGTACAAATGAAGTATGTGCCTCTGAAAATTCAATACATTTGAAACTACAGTTAATTGGTTTTGTGTATTCTCTTATCAGACTATAAAGAATTCTAAATTGATCATCTACAAAAGAACCACAATGATTTCCAGTAATACAAATGAAAACATCAACATTTGGACAAAATATATATAGGAAGCAGCCATGCACATTGCAGTTATGGAGGAGTAATCAATTATACCACTAAATATTTATCAAAAGATTGACAAAAAAAATAAACAGGAATCAATTACATTTTTGTTTTTAATACCCTACCGTGATTGTAAGTTGAATAACAGTACTAATTATCTCACAACTGAAGTAGATTTAACATTGAATAATAAAATGGAAAACGTGTGAGTAAATCAAGTGACAGAACTTCAAAGAATGGAAATGAAACAATCACTTTCTCTAGCAGGCACGCAAGCAAAGCCAATTAAGTTAAAAAATAAAAATGTTAGTTTATGCCCTGTCAAAATGTCATTCAATAACTGATTTCAACAACAATAACAATTTTTTCTTCCAAAGGAGAATTTGGATCAATGACTGGTGTCTAAGTTATATCTTCATGTCATGATACTCCAGAATACAGTTTATCTTTTTTCTTGAATTACTACAGGAAGATTGAGAGTTTAGACTGACCAGGGATTGCAAATCTAAATTGTAAAAAAATAAATAAAATATATATATATATTGGCAAGAAAACAAAATACTTAAAACGTTACCATAGTTTCAGAGAACAAAGTGATTTAAGTAATTTCCTCCATTAAAGGACTAAAAATCATGACCAACTGCAGCTATGGAACTATGTCTGAAGGTTTAATTCACATTTACCGTGTTCCTCTTTCTGTGGAAAATACCTTGACATGTATAGAAGATTAAGTACTGTACCCAATGCTCAATTCCAAAGCTGTTCAAAAATATGAGAAATCAAAAAGATTTTTAGGGGGCACTGAAGCAGCCAACAAAGAAATGTGGTTAAGAATTCTATGCTGTAATAGATTAGACTACTAAAATGTCTAAATTTAAGAAATATTTCCAATTCAGCTCAGTTGTATAACAGTGAATAAACTGATTAGATCATAAACAAATTAAGTAAAGACACATGGAGGTGTTCAACAACCACAGTGTATCAATATTCACTGTGTTTTAAGAGGAACAACAGAAAAAATAATAGCTTTGATGAATACACAGCTTTTAACAGGAGTGTTCGATTGCCTCCGCAAAATTGTTTCTGAAGAGCTGCTGCTACATTCACACTGGTAACATTATAAAGAGGGAAAATGTGTTCCCAGCGCTGTGCTGCCTGCAAATAGCTGCACTCGTACAGGTAACACTGCAGTAAGCAAGCAACAACAGAGCAAGCAAACTTGACATTTATTCACTTACTTTCCTTATATGTACTTTTTAATATATGAACTTAAAAGTAACAGTTTTCATAGAGGTAGAGAACACACAACTTCTTCAAAGTGATGCAAACAATTTGCTCTGCTTTTAACACCATGCTTTAAAAGCAATTTGGTTAAACTGAAGCAAGAGTATGCACCTGTACTGAAGTTGGCTGCAATAATTATTTTGGCCTATGATTTCTACGATTTAACTATAAGTTAGATTTCTTTTTTTTTTTTAGCTCAAATGCAGGAGGCTGAAGTATTCGGTTAGTGTGAATACAGTACATATCATCCCTTAAGCCATCACCTTTCGCTTCTGCTGGTACGAGCCCGTGTTATACTGGCCAGCGGCTCTGCGTGCTTCCTCTTCGTGCTGCTGGATTTGCTGTTGTAACAGAGTGAGTTCACCAAGCAGGCCCTGCCATGAGTTTATAATAAAAAGGAAAGGAAAAATTTGGGGTGTAAGGAGAACAAAGTTAAACCAAAGGGCATGACAAAGACAGATGAAAAACAGGCATGAATGGGTCAGTTCAAACAAAACTAAAATTTCATTAGCAAGATCTCTTGCTAGCTAGCTGGGACTGGATACAGCCAGCAAAATCATGCATTTTGCAAAGCCAGGTAGAACAAAATAATAAACATTTAGCTAGATTTTAGAATTATATTCAACTTTATTTATTTATTAAGATTTAGGTGCTTATTCAAAATAAAATTCAACCAAAATCATCCTAAAATAATGCCAGAGGTCTCAGAATTTAATTTCAGTTATTTACACCAGAAGTTTTCCAGCATGAGCAATTTTTCACAACTTAACCATGCAAGTATTTAAACAGTGTTTTGGATACCCTACACAGAGTGCTGCACACAAGTTGAGTTGGCTCAACTTTATCAGAAATTTAAGAGTTCTCATTTTGCTCTTCCTCCCAGAAATGCAGAGGCTTTATAGAATTAAGATGACTTCTCCTGCTACTATGTCTTCAAAACAGGAGAAGCAAAATAGTATCTAGAGCATGAAGGAAAAGCCTTCACTTCTGTAACACCTGCAGTTTATAACAATGCTACCGTAATCCTTCCCAACCACTTCAAAATCCCTGCAGCCTAACGCTTATTTCTTTACTTATTCAGCATTTTCATAAAGCTTAGATTTCTCCTTCTCCCTCCAGACCATATATTCTTGTAACAGTAAGCTGTCTTTCAAAAAGTCCACACTGGTTCAAAGATACTACCAACCTTCCAGTGGGAAAACTTATTTCAGAGAATGTAGATGTAAATACTAATGAAATATTCAACTAAAAATCTTTAAAAATAGCCAAAACAGATAATGGAATAAAACTTCGGTGTAAAGAAATCAAGAGATCTAACATTGATTTATACATTAGGTGTACAATATACACACACAGGCATGTACACATAGGGATAAGCAACACAGGAGAGAATGGATAAAAGCAGACACAACCAAATGACCAAATGTACACATTTGTCAAATAGTGATTTGTATAACATTTCACGAATAGAAAAATCTTCACATTTGTATTTTACTGTACCACTTTGAGATTTATTAAATCTCTCTACTGTCAGACTAGCAAACACATTAGAACTGTGCCAGGAAACTGAGTGAAACAAAAGCAAACCATTCAATTTCACTTCCATATAGCATCAAGGAGAGATACAGAACCATATCCACATAGCTATACAATAATATTTTATCATTTCACAAACGAGGAAATTCTCAATATAATCTGACACAGTTCCTTTAAAAATTACACTGAAGATTAAGAATACAAGAAGGAAACACCGAACAAAACCCGCCATGAAGGCCGTTTAGCATTTACGTAAGCCCAGTAACAGAAGCTGTCTGAAGTCACTATTTGATGTGAAATTGCTTTCCAGGACATTCGGCCCATGTGACTGGAGTAAAACATGAAAAATTTTCTCAATTGATCAATTAATGGGACTGAAAATATCAAATAGTTTACAATTGTTATCTATCACCTTATCAAAGATTAACAACTGAAAGGAGAATAACGCTATGTTGACAGACTTGGCACAGACTCTGCAAAGGTATCACGAGAATCTGCACGCACAATAAACAAGATAAGGCAAAGCAGGTGTTCAAGCTGTAACTGCATATACTTTTTAAAAAAAAACAAAGCACGTACTTTTACATGAAGAGTTAACAAGCTGTAGCTTAGTTGAGTATGACTATCTTAAAAATTCCTCAAGACTAAAATAACATGCGTCTCATTTGCAAGAGCAAACAAAGCCCAGCTATTTGACATGTCTTGGCTCCTTCCTCAACTTGTCATGATTTCAGGGAAACCATTCATGAAAAAAGCAGAGTCACAATAAGCCCCCAGCAGCAAAAATAATTAAATGCTAAGGGATGTAAAGGATTGAAAATGATGAGAAAGGTAAAGGGATCAATTTCAAAGAATTTGAATGTCACCATTTTTTTATCCAGAGTACCTATAATGTTACACTCCTTCACATTAAATTAAGAATACAACTGTGCAATGAATATAAAAGGGAAAATTATGCAAACAGTTGCATAATTTACAAAGGTAAAATAAACAATACAAACAAGAAAGTAAAGAATAGATTAGAAAAATCCTACTATGAGAGGCAATCTGTCAGCTATACAGAGATTACCTGAAAATGGCCTTGGAAATACGTAAGCAAGAATTTACAAACGTGGGCATCAGTTTTCCTACCCATGAAATGTATGTTCTGGAAAGCTATTTATACAAGGGAAATAAAGTACTGTCTGATGTCTGCAAATCTCTCCACAGTAACACTGTCAGTCCTTGATTTGTAGACAGTTATTTCTTATTAGTTTTCAAGAGCTATTGATTTAACTTCGTTAGCTCTTTTTTTTTTGCCTACGAGTTATATCAGCATGCAGTTTTGATTTATCTCAATACATGCCACTTCAGAACGACGTCAGATTATTCAATTACTAATTACCAAATAACTTTTGTTTACTTGATGTCGACTACTACCATGACAGACTATTATGAAAGACAAAGATTCTGTAATTTCCCTTATTTTTATGCTCAGTTAGACATCAGCCAGTCAAATTCCAGAGAAATAATTAGCGGAGAGTTCGTCCTTAGGGACCTGTTATGTTGTTGATGATTAAGAAAACAAAATGAAAATTTACAGAAGAAGCATTAGAGAAGTGAGGTCACATTTTCTGAAAGATACAAGTGAAACTAAACAGATTATATCCTGGAACTGGAGCATACTGACAGTACAGCATTATTTTCAACAGAATTGCCACACGAAGAATGAAACTGATATCCAAGTCAAGTGATAGTGCCATTCCAAAGTCACTTTTTCCTTCAGAATTCCTGCACTGCTGCTTGCATTTACTGAAGCTGACCAAGGCAGCTCACTCATTGCCAAATCCTTCACAGTGAATCAGGTTCTCAAGGCATGAAATGTTATCAAAGTACCAAAGGCAGAGAAAGGACTGTGTGGTTGCTTTAAATAATACACACTGAATTATTTGTTTAGCTAGCTTCTAAACCCCAAATCAATACTTGAGTCAAAATTCTCACGCTCACTTGATCACAGCTATAAGCAACTATAAATTTTCCTTATAAGATTGGGTCACCTTTGGAGTTTGCTAGCCTTAATAAGAAGCTGAAACTCTCAATGAAGGTGGGGAGGGAAGGGGCTGTTTTTTTTTTTTATTTGTTTTTGAAGATAGAAAATTATGTTGCAGTGCTTGTCTAAGAACTCAATGCTCCCATTTCAGTGGAAGACCTTGAACTGTTCTCACACAATACATTTTACTACAATAGAGCTTTTATAACTATCCTCTTTCTCTGAAAGCACAACTTCTTATTTAAAGCATGTAAAAACAGATTTGAATTCCATTTGTTTAAATTACTTATCTGAGCACTCCAGTAATTTTAATTTTGTCTTCTTTTCAAAGAGTTGTACCTTTTGTATCACATGAAAGGTTGCAAAATAAATCCCATTCGCTGGAAGAAGTAGTAGAGCCTGATTCCCTGCTCTGGACAATTTTCATGGCTCTTCTTCTCTCAGAATCATCTTGTAAACCAATTTGTTTCTCAGTCATTCTACAGGAAGTTTTTATAGCCCTGAGGACAATGCCTAGTAACAATTCTAGAGAACATTCCTTCAAAAGAGGATTTCCGAGATATTTGCCATTACTTTTCTGAATGAAACAATCAAAACCAACTCATCCACCAACAGACACAAATAATACCATGCTATAGCATTTCGTGCATAAATACAATCACAGTTCTTAAGCTAGTATTGATTGGCACTGAAAGTACTGTACAAAAAAAAAAAAAAGGCCATCTTACCTATTGTCTTGAAAATAATTTTCTTGCCAATAAACTGACTGGCTATGCTGTGCTAGCTATTCATATTGTTTCAAATATTATGATCAAAAATGATCTAGCAAACTAACTAGCAAAGCAACAGCTTTTAAGAGTAACTTGTTAGATATAATTAGAATAACAAGAATTATTATCCCACACTAAATTTTATAAATCATACTGGTTTAATACAATCTGATGTTTTCTGCACTGCAGACAAACTCTTGTTGCTAACATTAAAACGCAGTGGTTCCTGCATGTGAAAAAATTGAATAAGTATCAGGGATGGTACTAGCACTCAGTAAAAATATCTCAGTTAATTTACTTATTGAAGACAATAAATTAAGATGACCATTTATTCACAAATCAATAGTAAAGAAGTGGTGCTTGTTTGCTTGTTTGTTTTAAAGAGCGACACCTGTGCTAAGCAATCACTCAAGAGAAAATAAATCGATATATATGGACAGTTTACTGACAGAGGGAAACCAAAAGTTAAAATTTATTTCTTATGTATAATTCTGTCACCATTCCAAAAGGGAAAAAAATTAGAAAAAATGAGCTTTGTACAGGTTTCACTACATATTGCCATGCAGAATTAATGTAGAATGTATACATGCCTGCATATACAGGAAGGCCTTTTATGTAAAAAGTCTCATTTAAAGTTGAGCAAACGCTAAGTTATCAATTGAAAAAAAAAATTAATAATTTACAAATTTCCCAACATTTATTGTTTCCATTTTTTTTTTTTTAAATGAAAACAACATACATAGGAAAAATGAAAAGCCTTTAAAGAATCATCAACATTACCACTGAGAAGTAACATCTACTGTTCATCAAAGCAAAAGATTAAATTTCATCTTCTTGACTTCAAGGAAAAATTATATAACTTTTAGTTACTGAAATAGAGTAACATTTTTTTTCCAGAAAATCTTAATAAAAATGCAATGTACACTTTCTAAATAAACTAAAGAGATAGATTGCTTAAAGAAGTTCTTTACTAAGGCAGAGATCCTTAAATACAAATTGCAACAGTGAATATGTCAACAGAAATGAGGATGCAAGCAGAAAAGTTTGAAAATAACAACAGAAGATTAAACAAACATCAGTAGTAAACTATCAGATCAAATGCTATTGAGAATGCATCCAACAAATTTGCAAGTGCACCCAGAAGTACCTAAAATGACCTCCCTCTTATGAACCAAGCTTCTGAATAATGTAATTGCTAAAGATTTTTACGCCTGCCTTGAATTTTCCTTGCACCAAAATGCGTTTATCATTGCACTGTTTATACATCAAAGGCAAGAATGCATACTTGCCCTTTATCAAGCCACTTCAAATAAATATTTACAACTATCTATAAATAAAGTTATTTTAAAAAATTACCTGTTGTCAAGATTTTTTAATTTTTGCTAAAGAGCAATTACCTTCTTGTACTGTTTGTCACTGTCATAACTCGGGTCTGTAGCTCTGAATGCTGTTTCTCCTGGAGTGCCTACAACACAATTACAGAAATTTATTACAACATGCACAACACACTGAAAAGTTTTCAAACTACACCTATTCAAAGTAAAATTAAAGTTTAAACCCCTATGTATTAGTAAATCAATAACCTTGCTATCAAACCAAGACGATTCACTATAGATAAACTGAAAAAGAAACTCAGTTTAAAATTCATCCAAAAGTTCTATTTCAAATATAGTTTGTGACTCAGATTTGTTATTATCAAAAGGGAATAGGCAGCTTCAGCTAGATTACTTACGTTAGGAAAATCTTTTTTTTTTTTTTTAATTACACATTTCCGAGGATAACAGAAATTTCACATTTATTATCATAATGAAAAAACACATATTCTTTCCTACTGTAATGACACAGGTTTTCAAAGCAAGCTTCTTGGAAAATGCCTGAAATAAAAAGCATCTGCTAAGGACTACATCAGAGAAACATCAACTACTCATTCTCTCAAGGGTGGATCTAAGATTTTTAAAATATTTGGAAGGTATTTGTAACTCAAAACTAATTGCTGTGAATAGTTGTGTTTACATTGATATTCACACCTCTTGGTACAGTAGTGCTTTAAGAGTTTGCTTTAAAGAGGCAGGTTAAGGGCAGTAAAAAGGGCTTTTACACACCTAACAACAGAAGTAGATCAGAAGCTCCTATGACTTCACTAACCAAATTGTAACCTGTGAAAAATCAGCAGAAGAGGGGAAATAAAAATTATATATACAAAGCAAAATGCAAAACCAAGATGAGGGACCTTTGTCTCATTGGGAGGACCACAAAACCATAAATGGTAACTACGTCCATGCGAGTATGCTAACAAATTCCATAATAATAGGAGATATCTCACAGTACCAGTGATTAAATTCCACAATTTTAAACTACCAAAACACAAAGGAGATTGTCATCTGCTTGTCAGTCAGTCGATCTTGATCCCGGATGAGCTTGTAATGCGATGAATCAACTATTTCTGCCATTATCAGAATTTTAAGAAAATGAAAACACACTTCTTAGGTAGACTGATATGCAAATATTTTCAAACACACTTAAAGCAGTGACCATAATACCTCAGATATACTCTTTCATAAATGTGAATTTATGTGGTTTGGTAATTATTAAGGTATACATCAGGAAGAAATTTTTGTTCTGTTACAAGAATGACAGGCTGAGTTCTCAGTTGTGCTAAAGAGCACGTCAGATAATAATGATCAAATGGATCATTTTTATTTTTAAAAAGAAGTCCACTATTCAGAAATGGTCTATTTAAACCTCTTAAAAGTACCTGGACATTGACAAACCATTCCCCTGTATTTTGTGAATACAGTGAATTTTTGTTTCATACTCCACTGAAATGCACCCCCTATCTAAACTGAATCCAGCAAGTCCTTCTGGAGCTGTGTCCACATGGAAAATATCACTCAACACAAAACAAGACCTTGGTTACAAACCTCACATTTCACACGCTTGCAATATTAAGCACCATCACCCTTTCATTACCCAATTCTGTCCTCCTGCAACAGCCACTGTCCAGTGCCATTCACTCGCAAATTCCAGTGGGACGTCCTGCTTCCATGACTTACCAAAACAATCAGGTTTCAGTCTGTTTGTTTACAGGTGCACAAGGATTCTAGTTTTCTTTTCAGTTTCACATTTTGGTTCTCAGCACTTGCCTTTAAAAATACATTACACTTACCTGTGTCTGTAACACTTTCAGATGAGATATTCAATGAAAGGTAAGCATTTTGAGGATCCACTTTCTTTTAGCATCAAAGGACACAGCTGTACCTCATCTTGTAACACCTTATCTTTTCAAAATTAAAACTAAGCTGAAAAATTATTCTCACCAGGAGAAAAAAATCCTTTCAGTGAAGTGAAGCTCTCTCCAATCTTCTCAAAGTCAGGCAGAAGTTTGGCAAGGTCATCAGCATCAGGTAGGGCTTTGATAAGTTTTTCTAGGAAAACAGTACAAGAAATAGTAAGCAGTTTTTCTTCTATTTTATTTTTGTGAACAAGAACAGCTTAGGCTGTAAGATGTAGTAACTTTTCCAGGAACTTGTTTTTTTAAAAAAAATAAATAATTAAAAAGCTTATTTCCACATGCACCTCCCCCCATTAGTGTTGAGAAAGTTTATCAGATCTGAAAAGCCAACTACTTTTTTAGACTTTGAACTTTCTGATAACTTGGTTGCCTAAAGCACTTAAAAATTCTGTAAAAGCTATTCTGCATTTCACTATGTTTCACACATTAACTCACATACTTTGGAGATAATGCTTTTAAATTTTGAATCTAAACAATAAAACATTTGTCTCACTTATTATTCAATCCCTACACTTAAGATTATCTAATTAATGTCCATACACGTAGTGGAAATCTTCACTAGCAGTTTTTTTTTTTTTAAACAACACTACCTAGCTAATCTACATATATAAGAATAACTCAGTGATGTTTTTTTAGATTTCTATCTGAGAATATGCAAGAAATCTACTGTAACCAAAGGTTCTGGAAAATAAAAGCTATATTTTTCATTTTCTTTACTTTGCATCTTCAAGATAGTTTTGCAGATATTTCCATAAAGTTCTGCATTTTCAATTAGATATTTAACTACACACACCTTTTAGTTGTCTAATTATATTTTTGCTTTATTTGTTAGTCATTCATTTAGAAATAAAGAACCTGTACAAGTCCTCTTGGTCATGCTGAAAGTCTGCTTTGAATAATGTGAACACATGGCCACATGAAAGGACCAAGAACTTTCTCAAACGAAAGGGTGAATTGTAGAATATCAACGCTAAATGATGCTTAACTTCTTCCAAAAAAAAACAACAAAAAAAAACACTGATACAAGTAACTTGGTAAGACACACCTCAAACCCCGTGACAATATAAATTCTCCCAAATTACAGCTATAAAGCTACTACTGCATTGGAGACAGGCATTAAGAACCTTGCCCTTGTGTTTAAGATGTGCATGTGCCAGTGTTCGGATACAGAGTAACATTTTTGCTTTTGTGGTACCAAAGTCAACATGTTCATCAAGTTCCCAGACGAAGTCAGGAATAATCCACTTATATTCATCGAGATCAGGCATCATGTCCTTCCACTGATCATATGTCTAGTACATAAAGGAAACAAACAGCAGAAACAGAAGAAGAAATGCATGTAGAGAAGCATATGAACAATCTATTGATCTGCACGTAGTATCTACATGTATCTAGTATCTACATGTAAAACACACTAACTCAGCATCTTTTTATGTATAATGCCATTTGAGCCTTTTAAAATCTATACCAGATCTCTTAACTGTTTTCCACTTTGACTCGCCTTTGCTTTCATTAGTTAACCAAACAATGATATTCTGTATTTTTGTAGATATACCAACAACTACTGTACTGAAACACATAATAACAAAAATAAATATGCATAAGATATCCCCCACAGATAAATACCTTCTTAGCTGTGTAACCACCACCTACAGCAGATCCTAATATAAGATAGCGAATTTTGAGAAGCCTTGATGCTAGTCTAGCTAGCCAAAAGTTCCTGTAGGACTGGTATCCATATTTTACATTTAAAAGTTTTGTTTTTCGTAGAGGAAGACGATTAAGAGAAGAGAACTGCTGAATGGATATCCTTAATGGAGGTCTTTGAAATTTCGAACTTGGATAGTAGGGATGATGTATGCTCCGGGAAACTAGATGCAAGTTTTGAAGCGGTGATTTTCTTTTTATTCCGTAGTTGCTATTTGCTAGACTCCGGCAGATGACGCTAAAAGAAAGAAATAAAAACTAAGTAACAGATATCCTCAGCAACCCATTAACTCAATGACCATTTTAGAAGCAATTCACGTTGCATTTTAGCTGGTTACAGATAAATTAGAGCATCATTTTGAAGGTCCAGGTATCACTGCTGTGCTGCCAGGAAAACAAAAAGCTATAAACAGCATTAATTGGTACAGCGTTTCCAGTCATCACAGAACAGAATACTTCAATGATATTTATGGGTTCTGTTGTTAAGCAAATTTAACTTCCATAGTGGATCAAGGGAAATAACACATCAGTGGTAAAAACACAGTTTGGGCAACTGGTATCTAAGAGCCCACAGAAGACGATGACCAATCTGCAACATAAAAGAAAACTTGAGAGCTGGGCCTATCTCCTCACTCCAAACTAACTTTTAGAGAAGATTACATTTGAAGAGGGCTAACCCTGATCCTCCTGCGGAGTTGAAGGATTTACCTGATGAAATCTTTCAGTTTCTGTAATTTTCTATGGTTCTAGGATCGCAGCATTGTTGTTTTGTCTCAGGTCATGCATAGACAAGATTACCTCTGGACATGTCTGCATCGTGTTTGTTGAAGACTCCAGTAAAACAATGCATATCTATTTGCAGTGAGTAATTTCTGTGTGAACACTATGACTCTGAAAACAGCTCAGCAGCAAAAAGCACGTTAAAACGCAGAACCTTGTCAACCCTGCCTGGATTAGAACACACACACAGGTTGGAACAAACCTTCTTGTGCATCCTCACTGACACTTTCTGCACACTTCAACATTTTGAGGTAGCTTTGCTAGTTCAGGGAAAAGACGACAGCTCTGGAAAAAGTAATTTCTTCTATGCCTTTTCAGTTTCACCACCATAACAGAACAGTTAATAGGAAATCATTTGCTGGATGCAAAATTTGAGCAAAGTTACAGTTCTCAAAATTAATGCTTGTTCCCTGACGCTTTTTTGGGGGTTTTCAGTATTCTGCGGTGTATTTACTTATGAAAGGGACAAACTAAAGAGAAGAAAGTGCTTCACACCATTGAGAAGGCAAGTTCTTCATCCTGCAATCCTTGATCACTTCATATCAAGGGATCTTAAAGGGAGTATGTGGGTAAATGACATGAAACTGAAAATAAGCTCTACAATAAACATGCTTTGAGATTTTCTGTGTACTAGAGATGACGTTGCATTTCACAGGTAAATTCTTAACCTCCAAACAAGTGGAAGACACTTCTAACATAGAAATCGAGCCTTTGAAAGAAAAGTTAAAAATCAATGATGTTTTCATCTCTCAAAAAACAGCTTTGCTGACGGTGCATGTTTAGAAATTTCCTTTATCGTAATGGCAACCTTAAAAAAAACGAAGCTGGCCAACCGTTGTTATGAAAGCCCTCTTTCACAGAGCTCGATATGATTCTGAAATTTCTGAAGGCTATCTAGGAGGCTGTGCTCTGGCAGCAACAAACTCTACCAAAAAATCTAGCAGGAGCATAACAAGCAGGAGCACAACAACCTCTCTGGCGGTACTGTCTCTTCTTTGACATGGAATCACGAGTGTCAGAAATTACCCACAGACAGTGCTAATGGAAAAAGTGGCCTCAATAAAAGAGAATGCCTCCGCACCAGACATATTTTAATTCCTGCTTTTGCAGACAGTTGTTAATCAGGGTGTGGTTTGCTGGGATGAAGCTAACAGCTGTGCTGGTAGGTCTTCTGCTGCCCTGTCCCCACCGTGACACGGACGTGGTCACGGCAGCTCCCCAGCAGAGGCTGAGGGGTGGGAGGTACTATGGGACCCAGTTCCCTTTAACTGCCCTCACCAGATCAAAAACATCCCTAATGGTACAGAGCTTTCTTCTCTGTGACTATTCTTTTAAAAAATGCATACGAAATATAAAACATGTCTTTACAGCACTCGTTCTGCACTGATTAAACTAGATGGGCCACAAGTTGTTATGCCAAGAGCTCGACCACCAGCTGCTGCCCCTGCAGGGCTCTCACACCTTAAGCTCCACCTGCTGTTGGTGTATATGTGAGATCTTACATCAAAAACAAACAAACCTCAGCCATGAGAGCAGAGGTTCTGTTCAGCTGTTTCCCCTACCTGCTGCCAAAAGCTGCAGATGAAAACTGACCAAGAAACCACCGTGAGGTCTGTGCTGAGACGCACAGGACAGGGACACAGGCACTGAAACACCACTGCTCCGTGTTAGGGACCTCTGCAGAGCTGCGTTCAACAACAACCAACAGCCCCCACAGCCCCAGGCACTGCGCTGCTAGAACCGCCCGCTGCAGGCCTGGGCCCGGCTGGGCTGCACAACTGTGGGGACCTTTAAGGCAAGCAAAACAAAGCCGCTACGGGCAGGGGCGGCCGCCGCCTCCCGCCGCACACCCACGGCCCGGGGGCAGCAGCACCCGCGGGCTCAGGGCCGCCCCTGCTCTGGGCTGCGCCGGGCCCCGCTCAGCCGCCCCGAGCCGCGGCATCTGCCGCGCCCGCCCTGACCCCGCCGCGGCCCTCACGCTCACCAGGCCGTCGCCGCCCTCGTTCGCCACATCCTAAGGGCCAGGAGGTGCCGGGGAGGAGGAGGAGGAAGAAGAGGAGGAGGAAGAGCCCCTCCGCCGCGCCGCCGCGGACAAGGGCAGCGGGAGCCGCCGCCGCCGGACGGGACTGATGGAACGGCTGCCGCTTCCGGGCCGCGGGGTCCGCGCTGCGGGGCCCGGCCAGAAACCGCTCCTCCCCGCTCAAAGGTTCCGGGTGTGGCGCAGCCAGGCAGGAGGAGTGGTGCCCGAGCTGCCAGGGGTCCGCAGTGGCTCTGCGGCCGGGCCTCCAGACCCCTTACAGCCTGGGCCTGCCCGGCCCTGGCTCGGAGCTATGCCCCCTGGCCCTCGCAGCGAGGTGGTGTCGGGATGGTGGGAGCCCTCCCTGCAGCCTGAACACCATTCCCCGATGGGTTCAGGCTGCTGTGGTGCTGCAGAAGGTCACAAAAGGGCTGGCAGCACTGCTGGAGAGCACGAGGTCTGCTAGAGCAGGCTGCTGCCCGTCGCTGGGTCAGAGGCAGGATTCAGCCTGCAGGCCCACGTGGAGGAGGAACCAGGCCCACAGACAGGGCCAGCTGTAGTTAGGCCGTTTCCATACAGACCCCTGGCGCTGGAGGCTTTGCTGGCAGTGCCAGTGCTTGTTAGGAGCTGTCAGTCTCCTCCAGGTTACACAGCACAAAGCCTCTCTTCCCTGTAGTTCATGTCTCCTGGCTCCTTTCACTTTCTTCTCCGCATGTTTCTGGGCATCATGCTACACCCTTACCCTGCAGACCTAAGGAGAATAAGAAATTTGGGGTGTTGTATAGGTCAAACTGTTGCTAATACAGTGGGATTGGTCAGAGCAAAATAAATTGCACGAGGTTGACCAACAATGACATCATGCGTATGTGTATTGCCAGGACTGAAATAAAAAATGTAAGGATAAGGAGATGCACGTGTTTTTATCTTGTTTGCTTGCTTTTATTGTTTTGTTTTTAACTTCTAAGGAGTTATCTTTCTTTTGAATCTTACTTGGCCAGTTATTTTTTTGATTTTTATCTTTTTATTTATTTATTTATTTACTTATTTATTTCTTAAGGAAATTTCATATTAAGAAGAGGAGTAATGGCACTGTGGGAGCTGATAGAACTGTGTGTATTTACAAATTAATCTGTAATGCTTAGTTTGAACAGTAGAGAGCATCATTTAACTAAAGGTTCTACTTCAGGATGTTTAAGTGCCATTTTCTCTGCGAGATAACAAACCTCCTTAAGACAATTTCACCATCTTCATTGGTTCTGGATTAACAGATTTTTTCTGGAATATTATGACAGGTTGCCAGCCTATAGAAATTATGAATGTTTTACATCCGTAGTCTGTTTTTCCTTTGTTTTCCATTATGAAGATAGAAATCTCCCAAATAAGGGTGTTCTGTAGCAGCAGAGAATGTCAACAGGAGCTGGACACAGCCTATAAGCTGTGAATGGATTGGATGAGTCTTGATTCTTCTCTGGAGCCCCAGGTTTGGTGTGATGTCCTGCATGATACTCTTTTTTCCATGAAAGGGCTGCCCAGTGATGTGTACTCCAAGGAACAAGACTGACATTTGGGGAAGCAGCAAAAGCTGACTAGGCAGAAAAAAATGTTTGTGGCACTCCTGTTTTCCACTGCTGTCACCTCCCAAAATAATGAGTCATTTCCCAAAATCATCAGCCTGCTTTGGAAAAGGTACCTTTGCAGTTGTTTCCTGTCTTTTATCGCTTTTAGATGACACCTAACCTTATAAATAAGTTTATCATAAATTGACTGCATTGCATTCTTTCTTTTTAATTTTTAACAGAAAATTTTGATTCTTATGTAATAACTGGAGTTTTTGTTGCTAAGTCTCAGAAGAACAAACTGAAATGGGCAAAATTTCTTGTGTTGACTGGCCTTGCTCCCTCATTTTCTCTCCTCTCTTCGATGCATTTCTGCCATTGCAGTTTTTCTGAGTCTTCCAGTTCTGCCCACTGCATGAAACAGGCACTGGTCATTCATGGTGCCTGAGATGTTTGTGGCTTATACAAGTGCAAGCCACATGGAAGTGAAGTGTGTATGAGTAGGAACTAACTTGGCACCTCCTGATCTGTTTCAGTCACCCTAGAAAGAACATTTTAGTTTCCTTAACATATTTTCTGGAAGAACAGGTTTCCCTCTCCTGGCCTCATTCCTACAATATTTGTATAACTTCTTAAAAAACAGCAAAGGACAAGGAAATAGTAATGAGAATGAATCACAAGAATAATAAACAATTCAGCCCACAGTAGTGAAAAAAGGGAGGTGATAAAACCCTGATTGCTGTTTTTTTTTTTCTTTTCCTCCCAGTTTCTTTTTGACCCTGTATTTGAGGTCAGAGACATTTGTGTCCAGCTCCCTGACACCAGTGAGGAGCTCTAGCTTCACTGAAGAATGAGTAAATAACTTTAATTACCTTCCCTAAAACTATATAGTGAGGTCACAAGATGTTCTATGACAATATTCTTAGTAATGAACAAAAATATTGATCATAGGCCCTGCATGACTGGATCCTTACACACAGTCAGTACATAAATCCACCTACATAAACTAGAGCCAGAGCTTGAATTTTTCTTCAAGGAATATAAGGGAATCACAGCTGGACACTTAGTTCAGGCTGGTTGCTAAGAGTATAGCAACAGCAATGCTTGTTTTCCTTCTCATTTGGACATACTCCCTAGTCTCTAGTAATTCCATAATCTCTTGAGAAATATTCGCCTCTTGCCCACCCCTGAAATCTTCCTGCCAGCAGCACTTGCTGCACTATCAGAATGATGACTAGGAGTCCTACTGTGGCAAACAATTATCAGGTCTATTTTTTTCTTTTTCTTAGTGTCTTGGAGTGTGAGTTTTGTTTCAAGGTATCCCCTCTATCTCAAAACCCCAACAACAAAATGAAGGGAGGAGAGATGAATGTTACCTGCTTACCCCACAGAGAGGGAGGAGCTCCAATCTTCAAACAAAAGCAGAATTATAAGGAAGGTGTGTACTTAGAGCACTTCCTCAATGTTGACATTCAAGCCACACAACACTGAAGACTTGTCCTGAGGGTGCTGTAGAAAGTCTTCAGAAGGTCATTTCATGGGGGAAAATCCTGCCAAGAGCCATTATGCACGGCTTAACCAGGGAGAGGAGAACGAGATGGTGAGTTGTTATACCTTTGTCTAGGTCTTTCTCAACTTAAAGCAGCAGATAGCACGTGTTCTGCAATAAAATGCTGCAATCTGTAACTTAATTTTGGATGGTGGAGGTGTTTCCATAGCAGAAAAATACAGTTAGAAAGGGAAATATATATATATTAGCAGAAAGAATATTAAATTGTATGTATCCACTAGATTTAATTGGTTTTCAATTCCAACAGGGGATGACTTGATAGAATTGTAGAAGAAGGTGACAGAATTCTGATGTAGCATTATAAAACTAGCTGGAGCTGGCCTTGTCTCAGCCTGAGGGATGGCCTAGAGTGGTGTTTCTAACCATTTGACAGCTGAATCTCTAGGGTCAGCTCCAGTTGGATAAGGACTGGGAACTTTCTCTGGAACAGAAAACCATGTTTTATGTTTGCATAAATTATTAGCAAAAGCAGTCTGATGAATTAGCAACACTGTTCTGGCCACAGAACACATATAAAGCTGGATTTCTAAAAACAGAATTATGGTATTTCCAGGCAGGAGTATGTTTACATGCATTCTGTAACTTGGAAATAAGTCCCATATTTCCACAAAATATCTGATCTACTACTGCATGATGTTGCTCTAAAACAGTAGACTCAGAACTGTAATTTACTCACAACTGTAGTAAATTCAGTGCTTCTGAGCTGCTTTAACATTACTGTGTGTTAGAGATCAGCTATTTGTCACATGTGTATGTCCATCTAACAGATTCTGCTGGAGATGTCAGGCCCATGATGAAGCTGTACAGCAACAGTTGTCATGCAGTGCTTCTCAAAATTCCCATGCTGAGAGCCACAATGTCTGTAGCTCTGCTATGAGTATATGCAGGATTTCTGGGTATACAGCAGCCTCAGCAAAGCTAGTGAAACAGCCACATACAAGCTGACATGACTGTTCACTTCCAGAAATCCTGGACAGATCTTCAAAATCTCACCGAGAATTCTATTTTAGTGAGAAAAACATGGTTATTTGTTATCTCCAGGTACAGATTTTTTTACAAACAGCTCCCTGCCATCCAGGGAAGGGGAGATGTCATATTTTGCATAATGTGGACCTGAGTAGTCCAGAATGTGCTGAAGAATTCAATAGAGTCATCCAACAGCGTAAAGGGAGCTCTGCAGGAAGTGCAAGGCTCTGTCTCTGAGGGTGGGGAGTAATTAGCTCCGTGCAATACAGAACCCAACTGGCTCTGCTGCTGAGTTACTAAACCTGCTTGCAGCACCCCACTCCTGGCTCTAGCCCTGGTGCTGATGCTCCCCAGCTTCTCCAGCTGGTTTCTGCCTGTGCTCCACCTTTCCTTTGTCCTTCTAGGACCATAAGCACCCTGTTCTCTTCTCACTACTGACATTTTCACCAGCAATGCCAGAAATGAGCCTGAGCTAATGAAGTTTAAGTGGACCTACTTGGTTGTGGGTACAGCCACAGTATCATACCCTGGATGCCCAGTTCCAGCTGTGCACTACTGGGGCACCCAAGCTGTGCTTGCATGGAGCCAGCTATCCCACATGACCTTTCCAGTAATGTTCTTGTTTCTCACCAGTGTCATACGGAGTACATGTGCCATGAATCCAGTGCTCAGGGATCTGCACCATGAATCCTATGTTTTCTGTGCACAGATGGTGTGTGTGCATCGTATTGAATCAGCCTGCACCACGAATCTGAGGTGTCTGGCTGCTGCTCTTGGTGCCTGCAGTGCTCATTCATCTGGGATTCCCAAATGAAAATCACAAAAACCAAAACCAACCAACCAACCAAACCAACAAACCTGAAAAAGTAATTGGGTCATAGGTGCGATTAAAACCATATGCAAATTTTATTAGATTTAGCGGGTATGTTTCTGTCTTTGTCACACATATGTAAGAGAGAGAGAAAAAAGTTATGTATGAGAGAGAGGTAGAGAGTGTGAGAATATCTGATGGACTGTAAGGGGACAGGGAACAAACCAATGTGAAAGAGTAAGAACAGCTAGTGTGCTTATTTGTGTGAAAGAAAGAGAAATATGTGGGGAAGGTAAGTTGTGAAGAAAGAGACAATGACTATGTTAAAGCAGAGATGAGAAAGAGAGTACATGGGGTAAAAGAGAAATATGTGCAGACATTATTTATTTGTTAAAATCATGCTTTTATCATTTCGTATGATGCAATGGCTGACATTGTGCAGGTGCCAGTTTTTCAAAATTCATGCATTTTGAAAGCTTGCAAATAGTTAATTTGGACTCTGGGCAAACAATGCTTTCCTCTGTTGATCGGGATGTCTATTTTGCTGGGGAAGTTAGGGAGCTCTAATGAGAATAAATGGTTTTAAATACTTTGAATTTGAAAAATTCACATCTTTAAGATAGAATCTGAAAGGCACAACCATGTTTCTAATAGTTCTAACAACATTGAATATTGCTCCTGGCTTCAGAGGGAACAGGAACAAGCCTCTAATGAAACAGGTTCCAATTGCTAAGAATGAGATTCAGTTATTAAATTCATTGTGAATCTTTACCAGTCTTTCAAGTCTAATCCTATTATCTGTTGTTATAGCAACAAGTTATTCATAATAGGGTACCTGGTGATTGGGTTGCCAGAACTGTGGTATTTCACCGCCACTGTATAGGCTCCGTGCTCTTTTGTAGCTACAAGCCATGTTTTCGCAAAAGAAAAGGGTGCCTGAATTTGTTTCACTTTTGCATCTGATTTCTGCTGTGAAGATGACTCTGCAGTTACAGGAAATTTTTCCTTTGACTGTAAGTAGCAAAGAGTTGCTGGACACTAGAGTAATAAGCCCTTGAGTGCTGTCCTTGTATGACTGTAAAAGCAGCTAAGAGCCTTTCATTGAATAATCATGTTTTCTGCCACCTGAGCAGATCTGACAGCTTTTTCTGTCCAATAATCCATGGCCCCTCCATAGACCCCTCGCTCACAGGTTGAAACCCATCTTTATTTTTCACTTTTCTGATTGTTGGGAGTCCCAAGAGAAAGGGATTGTTAACAGGCAAGGAAACAGTTTTACTATACAGCACAATTAAGAATTATGGTACAGAGATGAGATGAATGCTGTGTACCAGCCTCTTGTAGACAGTGCTATGTCCTATGAGATAACAGGAGACCCTTTAGAGTATTACAGATAGCTAATCTTAGCTTTGTTTTCCACTATCTCTTAGTCTGATCCTGTAATGAACCTGGTTTATTTGGCTGCTTGAAGTTATATCTGCCAAATACACACATCAAGCCCTAAAACCCTGCCCATGCAATAGAAAATTTGTCAGGGTGTAAATCTGTATATTTCAGGCCAGCATGTCTGCATCAGCACAGCTTCCTTGTGCAACGAAGTACAAGCCAGCAAAAGTTTATCCTCTTCCTCATCAACACAAAACAAAGCAGACATGTTCTTACTAGTGACAGCAACACGAGGACTTTTGCCAGTCCAGGAAGTATTGTTTGCCATTGTGGACATAGATTTTCTTGGAGATCTTTATAGTATAGGCCTAGCAAATCCTGAGTAAGCTTGAAGGGTTTCCAGATACTAATTACTCAAGATGTTCACGTGGCTAGATAAACTTTCTGGGAAACTTTCATTATATGTGTGCCTATTCCCACCTTTTCATACATATTGTGATTGCCAGTGTTGTAGGACTAATACTCACCTTTTTTTTTTGAGAAGAGAATTTTTTGAGAATTTTTCTGAAGAAGAGTTCCACCTGCTGACTTACTTGACAAGTGAGAAGTGTTTTTACTGTTTCTGTTTCAACAAGGAATTACTTACCTACTAAATATTTTTATAAATCCATCATTCATTGCTATAGTTCTTTCTGCTGAAGGCACAGAGTCAGAAAAAACACCTGAATTTAACAGAACATTTTTTTCTAAAGCAGGGTGTTGAAAGAGGGAGCTCTGGGACAAGTCAAGTTTTGAGCTCAGTATGTTTCCCTGTTCAGTTTTACTTCTGAATGATGTGGCCCAGGTAACCTGCTCCAGACATTTCCAAACCTTGGGAAAACCTTTCTTTACTTTGGCTTTGGACTGCAGCTGCACATCCACATATGAAGCATTAGTTAACACCCGATGTTTGTTCTTTCACAGATCACTCTTTGTAAAGCTCCTGAACACCTACATTCAGAAATGTCATGTTCATCAAGAAACAAACAAACTTGAACCAACACCAGTGTTCGTAGGGCAGTGTGCACTGTGTTAAAATGATTCAAAAGTATATATATCAAGCAATTGTTGGAATCAGCAAGATCTAACAGAGTAGTGGATGACTTGAGGGCAAGGCCTCTTTTTCCCAGCTAAGCTATTTTCCTTCTCTTCCTGTGTCACAGCTTTCATGATGAGGAATACTGATGCTTTCTTGATTTGGGGAAATGTCTTGAGATATAAGGGATGAAGCTGTCTTTGGAGGGGAAAACAAAGGCCTGAAAACATGCAGGTGTAGGTAGAACTCAGATCCATGTTTTGATACATAGGTGCCTGGTTCCCTAGGCAAAGAAAGACAGTCTGCCCTAGCTCTATGGTTCCTGCTTGCTCTTCTTGCTTGCTGTTTCTGTTTGCTTGCTGTTCTGTTAATGCTCTGTGGTGTACAGGCATGAATTGTTTGCCATGTGTTTTTATTTAAGCCCTTTTGAATGTTGATTTGCGTAAAGCAGGAAGCTTCATTTCAAAAATATAAAAAGTTAGAGGGATGCATTTTGCCACATGACTCACCCCAACCTTGCCATTGTGAAAGAAGACACCATTATTCCTCCAAACACATTGCTTTGGTGGGTGGACCTCTTGCTTACATTGTCATGTCCGGCTTGGGGAATCATTCAGCATTTCAGAAGAAAAAAACGCTGCCAACAGAAGATGATCTCAGAAGACTGCCAATCACAAACTAGATGCCCACCCTCTCCCTTTTTAATTGTACTAACTATAGCCCTATTGACTTCTCAGGCTTTGAGTGTAAGGCACAAAAGCTGGAAATTAAGGCAATGAGTCATTCACAGAAGAAAGATGCACATGGCAGCAATATCATTCTTCCACACCCTGAATGATATTCATGCCCATCCCAATTTAAAAAGATTATTCTAGTTATTTCAGGTCCAGCCATTTACTGGAGGAAATCTGAAGGCACGTTCTTTTAACAGTTCTTCCCTTAGGCATCTTTATTTACTTGGGAGTTTCTTTACCTTGCTGACAAGCTGTAATGTCTGGAGACAGGCATCTGCATCTTGCTAGTAGCTAACTGCTGTGAACAATGAGTTTGCATCGTTGTATGTACTATTCTGTATGCTGATGCTGATACTAGTTTTGTAACCTTTCTGTTGAGAATACAGCTAGATGGAAGCACATGGAAAACCCTTTACCTGTCTGTAAGAGCAATTAGTGAATACTAATACATGACTGCCAAACCAATCACTTATAACAGCCTATCTGCTGTCCTGAATGAGCTTCCTCCTATCTGCTGCACAGTTGCCTTACATGCTAGTCAGAGACTACAGAAACGTTTGAAAATGCCGAGCCTGGGCATCTCAAGGTGGTATAAAAAGGTCTTGTACAGTGTAGGCCACTAGCCTTCATAGTCTGCCATACTTTTTTCCACAGTTGCCATTTTCTTCTCTTTCAAAGCCCTATGGTGAACACCTAGAAAGATGGAGTCTGTCTTTTGGGGAATGACAAAGGGCAGACAAGTTGTTGTAGAGAGTGGAAACATGGGGTAGGGCCTGTGTTTCGCATAACAAGCAAAGACACCACCAGCACAGAACCAGGAATTATGTGTTACTCATCCTTCCAATTACATTATCTTTTCTTCTTCCCTTGTGAATGGATCTTGCAATATCTGTGGCTGCAGATATCTGATCTTGAGAAGCAGATTGCACAATTGCTGCGGATATACTACGAAGAAGGAGATTGAGGAATCTTAAACCTTATGTTAGGAAATTCTCTTGGTCATCTGATGTAATTGCAGCTATTCAATCTTTCATCTTAGATTAGGACTGGGTCTGCTCTGTAAAATCACTTTATACATTTTGTTTTATCTTTACCCAGCCCTTGCTAGCACTACAGAGAGGGCATTTGGCCATCTTACCATGACCTGGCAGCTCTTAAGATGTAATGCTGACAGTCATCCCTTTGAAGTTTTGGGCAGGTCACCTTGCCTCATTGTAACAATTTCCCCAGCTTTAAAAATGGAATAATAATACCTACTCATACAGCTACAGAGAGTAGCTTCCTTTGGCTCTCTGAACATGTAAAGCATTGTGCAAGTGTTCATTAGCTGTTCTTACTGACAGTTATTATTATTTTGGGATGTTAGGACAGAGGCACATTGGCAAAGTCCCAAATCCCTGCACTGGGGCTGTCATGGAAGGTGGTAACAGCCCTACAAATGCTGTGTCAGTGTCAAGTCCTACAAATGCTGTGTCAGTGTCAAGTTTTGTAAAGCAGCTCCAGCTGGTCTCACCCAGGGGTCTTAAAAAAGCTGACCAAGCAAGCCTGGCTTCCTGTCTCAAGGCCTAAAGGTTAGGACCTTTATGTTTTGATGTCATTCCAACTAATTCGTACTTTTTCATCCACAGATTCACAACTAAATAAAACTATATTAGAGGTTTGGCCAGACTATAGGAGTCCAGATCTTGTGCAGGTGGATGAAAACTTCTGTGCAAAATGCAAAATTCTTTTCTGGTCATGGACTACAAAGAAGACAAATGAAAGTTCTTTGACTTATTTTTTTCACAGTACCATACCAAAAAATATCTATGGGAGAGCAACAGATGATGGGAAACTGTGTTACTGCAGGTGTTTCTTTAAGAGAAGTAATAATGATTCTTTCATTGGCTTTGCTGTACAGGAAATTTTTGGCTACAAAACCCAGCGCTGCCGGAAGGCCCTGTGCATGGCTGGGTACATCTTGTCCTGTGGGGCTCTGCTGCTGCTGTTCCACTGGAAGCCGGAATGGGATGTGTGGGCAAACTGCATCCCCTGCAGCTTGGATGAAGCAGAAATTGTGTTGCTTAGAACAACAGTAGGTGCCTACTTTAATTCTTACATTAGTCCCTAGTATGCAGTTAATTGGAAGGTGAGTTAATTGGAAAGAATTCAGTTAGCTGAAATCTCTCATGTTGCTGATGTATTGCAGTAATATCTTATACTTGGCATCACTGAACTACAGAACTCTCAAACATTTCACAGACTATGTGTAAGATGATGACTGGAATGAAGGTTAACAGCTATCAGAAAACAAACTAAAAAACAGTGGTGAAAAATCTGTAATATCTGTGATTTCATGCCTGTGTTCTCTGCTCTCTGTTTTTCCTCCTCCCTTCCACTTTGCACATTTTCTACATTGCAAATTAATTCTCCAGATAGTAAAGCATCAGTCCTTCCCTATGTCCATTAAGATGATAATCTTGCACATAGTGCTTTCAGGGCTGGTAGTTCTTCCATCTATTGAGGACTGTGCTGAAGATCTGCAACGTACCCAGTCCCTGATTTCATTTCAGGGGAGCTACTGCAACAAAGCTGAAAGAAGCAAACTGAAACTTGTTTCTGAATCCCAGCTGAGCCTCAATGCTCCAGGAGCTGGCAGGGTTGGTTTACTTCCAGAAGTCTTTTTTTT
>WBMW01001085.1:3948-95149 GCA_013396635.1 Penelope pileata | reverse complement strand
TTTTTTTGCTTCAAAGATTCGTGAACAATGACACGTGCAATTGCAAACTGTGCTACCATTGTATCTGAGCTACCTTCTTAAATGAACACAACAGTATGCAGTTAGAATCTTGGGTTCTGACAATCACAGATCTGCCTGTTGCATGTTTTATGTAAAAACAACCTGCAATCTAATGTGCTGGGGGGAGATATATATATATATATATATTTTAAAAAGGAAGCATATTAGGTTTAATCTCACTTTTTAATCTTCAGTTCAGTTTGCATTTTTAATTACCTTCTCTCATGTGTCATTTTAAATGGATTTGCCATGCCAAGCACTTTTCAAATAAATGAGTTTTTAAATGATCCTTTGTGTAATTAAACAAGAATTAAATCATATAGTAAATTCTTCTTATCAGTAGGCTCTCTGAAAACGTGCTCTGGGCATTTGCAATTGCAGACTTCCTTCTTGTGTTCTTTGCATGAAAATGACAGTATTTTTCCCCCTACTTTCCTTCTGATTGTTAGTTCTCAAATATGATGGCTACTGCTAATGAGAATAGAAGTAAACTTGTCAGCTTGATCCTTAGAGCCCTCTTTTGCCTCACGTAAAGCCTTCATTCATAATTTATCATCATCTCTGCAATGACAGTGTAAAAGCCTATTAACTCACTTCTTTAAGTTTGACTCACTTTAATTTAAATAACGAGTAGCTGTCTTATTGACCGCTTCCCGTCTCAGTCTACATCCCAATGTCTACTAATTCTGAAATTTAAACTGAAGATAAATATCAGAAAATAAATGTTATATGACCCAAATATGGTTGTAAAGAATAATTAGGGTATATAAAAATTCCTACATATCTTATTTTGAATCCTTAAATTATTCAAAAAGACTCATATTTGGTACAGAATCTTATGTTTCTGTTGTCAATTCCAAGAGGACTGTAACAGCTTTGTTTTCAGAGCCTGGCTAGCTGAGGTAATCAGCTTTTTGCATCTGCCAAACTTATGACATACTGAGTATGATATTTAAGCCAGTCCTATAGCTGTCTTTAATGCATGTGGTTCAGTGTTCAGACCTGAAGCTTAACATGACAGTGCTTATTACAGTAGTTGCTCAAGTCTCTAAGACTGAACTACCAACAGTAATTATCAGGCAGTTCCAATGTTGAACTTATTTTCTTAAACAAAAGATCGTGACCTGAGTTTGTGGCAAAAACTTAGGTCTAAGGTTACTGTAAGAGAGTCGTGGTGCTAACGCACTTGTTCCAATGAAGTGTTAACGCAGGAATGACTGTGAAAAGCACTAAATATCCATCTTGCAGTATACAGTTACATGCTTTTTGACCTTTTCTTTATGGTATGATCACTGCATCTCAGATTGTCCCATACTATTTGCCTGTTCATTGATCATGACCTGAGTGTTCACATTCCACCCTTACCAGCCAAGCACCAGACCTCTGCTCAGTGAATTACTCTGAAGGACTCACATTTTGACAGGACTCTGGTTCTGCTCCCATTCTGCTGATTTATCTATCAATCACAGGTGCTCGGAGGTTGCTGTCAGCCCGTTCTTCAAAAAAGTAGAGCAGTTCTCTAGAAAAGCCTACAGTAATCATTCACTTTAAAGTGATAGTGAGTTTGGTCTGATCATGGGGGAAATTGTGTCACTTTTTTTAATTCATTTAGGATGAATTTCGGATTTATTCACGTAAGAATGTGACATGGATCTCCGTGTCTGGAATTATCAAAAATAGATTGGATTATCCAGGCATTGCTGAGGAAGACTCAATCTTCAGCGAAGCCTTATTGAAGCCAAGTTTACAAGTAAGTCAATTATTGCCTGCAGCATCTGGGAGATGGTAGTGAATCTCAGCTAGGATTCATGGAGTGAAAGTAAGCTGCAAAATATATCCAGCTAAGAGATCTGCTGCTTGATAACACAGTGAGCTGTGGAGAAATGAGCTTGGAGAACTCTATTCACCTCTGTAAAAATCTTTTATTCCAAGGAGGGTTACGAAAAAGAGAGAAGATTGTAAAGAGGAGACCCTCAAAACACTGGGGTTGGCAGTGAAGAATCAGAGTTCCATACCAAAAACTCATTCACGCCTCAGGACTCAAAAAACTTAGGGGTGCCTGTGTGTCTGAAGGGAAACTGAGTAACTGAACATCACAACTCCAACGGCAACATGAAAACAGGGATGAATGCAGCTGAGGGGATATGGAGCAGAAGAGTACCTAGGCAGAACTGTATCAGTATCTCCAGAAATGTTTCATCAAGGAAGCTCTGAAACATGTTTTACTTTCTTGCCTTTGTATGCAACAATTTGTGCTTTAAAGTGCATTTGTTGGAGTCAGGTCTTGAGCTATGGACTATTCTTGCAAAAATGTATCCTGGCCTCTGCCAGTTCCATAGCTTGGAGACGCCACTGAGGTGCTGGGAAGAAGGTAGAGAATGAATTGATTCAAGCAAGTCACAAAGTCCCTCATGAGCTGAGTAAACACAATTACCCTTGTTTCAGAACAAGTACCAGACAGCACACCTGTATGTCTTGCTTAGCATCACACATGACACTGATGTAAGCAATAGGAATGCAACGGTACATTTGCTAATATCCGGCTCTTGATTATAGACACTAGGTCACTGCACTTGGTAGTCCATAAGAGAGCTATATTCATTTTCAGGAAATAGATTTCAAACTTGTTAGCATTTATTTTTGTATCTACAGAAATAGTTTAGGAGATATTTTCATTACAAATCTAACTTCAACTGAGCAAAGCTATTGCCTTCTTTGCTGTTTTGTGTGGGCATATCATAATGTACATACAAAATTTTAGTGCCAGCTTGTTTAATCAACTGGCACAGTATGAAAGTGAAGACTGGCTTGTAACATTCTTCACAGGATTGAATTAGCAACATAAAAAAAACCAATATAGCCCTTAAATAATAGACCCTTTGAACAACACTCACATCAGTCAAAACATCTAGGTAGAAAAGAACAGATTTCAAGAAGCAAAGAGCAAACAGTTTAATCTTTCACTAGCAATTTAAAAGCCTTTACTTACATGTTGGTAATAAAATCTCTTTGCCGTTTAAGCTACCTAATTCCACAGAGTTATGCGTAATACCTGAAAGCTACCCAATGACCTACTCCTACATCGAGTCCATCATTTTCTAGTCCAATTTTTAGCATTGCAAATATCGTAGCTCCTTTACATGCAATTCTAACTACAGACCTCTTGTTAGGTTAAGGACAGTGGTTATAGCTTCATTTTGAATCAGGGCGTGAGCTGAGTATAGATTTCATTGGCTTATTGCACTGAGTAGGGAAAGTCTCCTAAAGCTGCTGACGTGTGTACAGGTGTGCAGCCTTCTTCCAACTGATAGGAAACACCATTACCTCGTGTCACAAATGACAGCATGCATTCCTCACAGATAACTGCTCTGCAAGGGATAAGCATTAGCAGTGGCTCAGAAACTATCCTGGAACAGCCTTTCTTGTCTTCTAGCATATCTGACTAGGTCTGGGAGAATTTTTGTTTGCTGTGTTGCAACTATTGTTGCCTCTGCTTTGCAGGTGAAAAGTATCCAAGTACAAAAAATCCGCTATGTCTGGAATGCTTGTGCAAATCAGTTCCAGAAAGTTGGGTGAGTTCCAGACACCAGTTACACAGGTCTCTGGGGAAGTCAAACTTTTTTGGGAATAATGTCCTAAGGAAAACATTCCCTTTTTATTTTAGAGCCCTAGAAGACCACCACACTTGTTCAGCTATCCACGCCAAATTTGGTTCTGGGCTTACCTGCAATGAACAGAGTATCAGGTACATATTTTAAAACACTTTGAGTACTCAACATATTGATTTCAAAGAGATTTAAATTCACTATTTTTGGTGCACTTTTCTTGAGCTTCTTGTGCATATATTAACATGCTCATAATTTTAGATGAAATGGCCATGCTTGAACAATTGAATGAAAAAATGCTAGAGAATGTTGTGTGTTCCTTGTCAAAGTTTTTAAAATGTCCCTGAGTATTCATCAGTGTTACCTTTCTCAATGGGGAAATAACTATGCCTTGTAACTAACTCTGAGCAGTTCTTGCTTGGAATAGGAGAAAGCCTTTGGGAGATGGTGCAGATAAGTTGTATGCATGCTTCTTCAGTTATTTTGAACTTACAATGAATTGGCTGTGTTGCACCTCTTGTCTATTTGAGTTGATTTCACTGGTCAAGTCATCTTTTCCTACATAAGCACTGTAAGGGGTATTTAATTTTTTTTTTATCCTTTTTCTTGGAGAAAGCCCTCACAGACTTTAAACTGGGATTAATACCAGCCTTTGGGACTGTTAAAAGCTGCAACTTCTTGAGCAAGCTACATTGTCATTATTTGATCTGTAAGTGATGTATCTTTATCCCATACAGGAGAGTGATATGTGGGCCAAACACTATTGATGTTCCAGTGATCCCTATTTGGAAACTACTCATCAAAGAGGTGCAGCAATTCTGTCGCTTTTATTCTTAAAGCTGTTTGGGGAGGCAGAGTATAGGTATAGAACATGATGGACTCTATTTCTGAATCAGCTTCCCAGTACTCACCTATCAAGCACACAATTTTTTCAAATCCCACTTGTGAAATCACCGTAAATTCATTTCTTCTCCATTGTTCTGTATGCACCACACCTGTGTAGTGGTTCAGTGTTTGTGTGTATCTGTGTCCTAGGAGCTCATTCTGTTGGCCTTACAAGGGTCAGCGAATGTTTACAGGCTGCACTGGAAACCAAACCTTCCAGGCAAAGGCTCTCTCTTAACTAGCAGAGATGAAGTGAACAGCACTAGCTGGCACATGCCTACAGCTGCACAGCATTGCGTAAAGCTCCAATATCCTTTTAGACTGTAACTGGCTATAGGTACGGCCTAAGCAGGGTGTTTGTGGAGATGTGTCCATGGTGCGTGAGCTCTATGCTCGCTTCACAGCCTGATCTCCTCTCATCACTGTTACATTTCTTGTAAAAAGCAGAGCAAAACAAGGATTGGGTCATGCCATTCACATCCCAAACAACATCCTCATCGGTCCTGATTATTTGGTACTTCTGTCCCATGGAGATGGGTAATACACATTAGGCTGAAGCCACTGCTCACAAAATAAGAGGGTGGGGAGACATAATACTTAACTCAGTAGCTTTTATTCCAGCCTATCTCTAGCACAATGGGCTGTCTGGGTATACTGGAGCCATTCAGATATGGCCAACTCTTGAGTAATTCTTTCTCTCCGAACAGGTCTTAAATCCATTTTACGTGTTCCAGCTGTTCAGTGTGTGTCTGTGGTTTGCTGAAGATTACATGGAGTATGCCACTGCCATCATAGTCATGTCTCTCCTTTCGATTTCTTTGACTGTATACGATCTTAGGCAGGTAGGTGAGACACCTTACATTTCTCCACAAGGAAGTCTTATATTTAATATCTGGGAAAGCCCAGGATGTTGCAACATGCGCATGTACTGTGCTATGAGAGTTGGTCAAAGGTTTAGTCCCGTGACATTATGTACTAGCAGGTGCAGTGGCCTGGCCTCCTAGTCATTATCATCTCTGTGTGGTACTTTACCCACATCCTCCCTTTCCCATTCCAGTGCTCTGCTTTGTAACCTTTTGTTACATCTTCTCCATAATTAGGGTGAGGACTCTCTTCTTCTGTGTGATTGTACAGTTCCTGGCAGGGACAGACCCCAGTTTTTGAGGGCTCTCATAACCACAGATAAAAGAAGGGAATAATTGTTAGTGGATGAATTGCGTCATGTAAGATGTAACACTTTTCTATGTTCTCCTTTAATTTATAGCAATCGGTTAAACTGCACAGACTGGTTGAGTCTCATAACAACGTCATGGTCACTGTCTGCAGAAATAAGGAAGGTAACTCTTGTATACTTCTTTCTTCAAGGCATTTCATTTCTGTAGCAATTTATATTGAAA
Organism: Penelope pileata; assembly: GCA_013396635.1. Lineage (NCBI taxonomy): Eukaryota > Metazoa > Chordata > Aves > Galliformes > Cracidae > Penelope > Penelope pileata. Next base: position 89,202 of record WBMW01001085.1, on the reverse strand, counting down.
CTGAGAATGTATAGTATCAAATTCCTTCTAGAGCAGATCCCTCTATTGTCTCTAAGCTTTTTTTAACTAGCTTCTGCAGACTGGTTTAGTTTGGCCTAGAAGTATGTTGTGGCATGTCAATCATATTTATAATTACGTGAGCACAGCTTTAACAAAAAATTATCAGGAAAACAACGTCATTTTTCTTAAAGCAATGCTGGCAACCACATAACCTTTTAATGGTTATGAACCCAACTAATTGCTGCTTGCAAAGTCTGTTCATTGTCATGCTATTTGTAGAATTCAAAAAAAGGATGTCAAAGAAATGTAGATCTAAGCTTCTTCAGTTAGGTTGGAATGTTGGAATAATAACTATTAGTTGGGGTCTTGGAGAGATAAGAAGGAAATCTGCAATTTGAACTAGTGCCTAGACTTTTCTCAATAAGGGATATTGTATTCTTAGGTCCTACTTGCAGTCCTTTGTTATCAGCCACTATAAAGAAGTAATAATATATTCAGCTTGCAGTTTCTTATATTTTTCCCCTTAACATAGAGAAACAGATGAAGCACAAAGTTTGCATTATGTGTCACCTACAGGTTTCCAAGAGATGGAATCGCATCATCTTGTTCCTGGAGACATGATGGTTTTGAAAGAGGGCAAAACCCTCTTGCCCTGTGATGCCATCCTCATCAGTGGGCAGTGCATCGTAAATGAAAGCATGCTGACAGGTACAGCTTGTTTCGTCTCAATTTACCATTAAAATATCACCATGGCCCTGTGGCTTCAGCAAGTGGCACCAGACATACATGCAGCATAATCACGTATCTTCCTTGTGAGATAGTTCATAGTTAGCCTAGAAGGGCATTCTTTGTGACGTTTGCTATAAAAAGGATTGATTGTAGTTGGCCCCAGCTTATCTAAATAGATGACATGGACTTTGGGAAGTGCAGTTCATCAATTTCTTTCTTCATGGGGTGCAAGATTTAGAAAGTGATCCCCTAACTAGAAAGAGAAGAAGAGTAAACAGTGAATGGGAGTGAACAGGTCAGGAGAAGAAACAGTTGTTACAGAACAAAGCTGTTTCCACACAGGGCACACACTCCACTCAGCCTGTAGGCACTTCACTCAGTATTTCATCCTAACAGCTGCAATGTCTCCAACCAGCTGGAGTGTCTGTCTAGCTCTGCAGTCAGATAATTCCACCTTCATGTGATAGCACTGGAGGAGACATCAGGTGGGTGAATCCATTGTACGAAAGGACTTTTGGTGCAGATGTTCATTATTCTGTTTCTTGTCTTTAAGTTTAGTCTCAGTCTGAACAAAACTAAAATCAACAGTTCTGAAATTTCACATAAATGAGAAATTCCAGAACCTCCTTTCATTTAGAAAGGCTCAGCTACCAGATATTCAATGGAAGAATTTCTACTGCCTCACCTGAGTCTGTCTGCTCTGACATAAATAGGATATTTAGTGCTGTCAAGCACTAAGCTAAAGGCACTAATTTTTCTCCGGACTGGGAATTGGGTAGTGCCACATTTAATCTGCCTAAGGGAATAGTGACCTGCACATGAAGTTCAAACTAGGTGAACAACTTGTGGCTATCAGCTGGAGTCATGCAACACCACTTTAGGTCTCTGTTCAAGTTTCCGTATCTACTGCCAGGGTTCAGATTCCTTGGACTGCTTTCAGTTCTCAGATATACAAGAAGCTGTTGTACCAATGCAAAGGGGAGGTTTTTCTCTGGCAGAGTCTATTCTGTGCTTGCTAGGCTGCAAACTCCTATTCAGTCTTAAGATGTGATTAAAGTAACATTTTGCTAAACTGGTTTCTCTAGTAAGTACATTTACTGCCTGTCTGGATACTTTACTGCCAGCAGGCTAATTTTAAGGTGTACTGCAGTTTTCTTCATCTGAGCAAATCTTCCCTAGGAGAAAGTATTCCAGTAACAAAGACCCACCTACCCCAAGCTGATAACTTGAAGCCCTGGAGAATGCACTGTGCAGAGGATTACAAAAAACACGTCCTTTTCTGTGGAACAGAGGTCATACAGACCAAGGGAGATGACAGAGGAGTAGTGAAAGCTGTGGTGCTGCAGACTGGTCAGTCAACAATTCAGTTTGCTTTTCCTTGCATGCTTTTTCTCATTGCAGCATGACTTAAAGGTCTCCAGAGCCTGCACATTAAATGTCTCTGGTGCACCTTAAATTAAAGGAGTTAATCCAAATTCGCAACTGATATCCCAGGCTGCACTAAGCTATTATGCATTGTTTCAGTTTGTCTGGCACACCTTTTACAGAAACTACTAGCATATGACTTACAAAGAAGGATTTGTTTTTCCTTTGGAGATGTTGAAAAAATCCTCCTGCTTAAGACAATTGTTTTCTATATTCTGTAGAGTAGCTCACAGTAAAATGAAAGATCTTGGCCTTCTTTCTGAAGTTACATCAATTTTGAGTTATTTCAAAAAGTTATTTTCTCTCAGAGGACTTTTGGAAATGATATCCCCATGTAGTGATTTTAGTTTCTCCTTCCAGGTTTCAATACAGCCAAGGGAGATCTGGTGAGGTCCATTCTCTACCCTAAACCCATGAACTTCAAGTTGTACAGAGATGCCCTCCGGTTCCTGATGTGCCTCATTGCGTTAGCAACCATTGGAATGATCTACACTGTGTGTGTATTTGCACTTAATGGGGTGAGTTACTAAATGAAGGAGTTTCAAGAGACTTGAAATTTCAGTAACTTCATATACATTTGTATATACAATTCTTTTCACTCTCCTTGCCGTGGTAGATGGAGCCATTTTACTAGGAAATTAAATTTGTGACACCACAAACTCTTAGATGTTCTATTCTAAGGTGTCAAGACCCGCTGTGTCCCAGTTTTCATTTTAAAGAATCGTAGAATTGTTTGAGTAGGAAGGGACCTTTAAAGGTCATCTTGTCCAACTCCCCTGCAAAGAACAGGGGCATCTATGGTTAGACCAGGCTGCTCTGAGCCGGGAACAGCCTGACCTTGAATGTTGCCAGGGATGGGGCATCCATCACCTCTCTGGGCAACCTGTTCAAGTGCTTCATTACCCTGAGTTCTTACCAATCTGATGTGAACACTGCTTGTCTTATAAATCAGTAACCTTCTGAACACTGAATGCCTCTTTTTTGTGTGTAGTCTGCTCTGTGCCTGCTGGTACATAAGGCAAATACATGTGATTGGCAGAATGCTTTCTAGAGCTCTGAAAATGGGAGATCCCAAGAGCTTAGCACTTTGCAAGTACCTTTTACAGAGTTTCTGTGGCTTTTTTTGGTACATTCCTAGAAAAATTACAAGTCTGTCATGGGTTCAAACAGACACAGACTAATGTGCCATTGTGAAAAGGCAGCTTTCCAAAAAATTCAATTCAGATCAAAGACCCTACTATCCCTGTCCACTGCCTGACAATAACTGGTGTCAGGTGCTTATGGAAAGAGGTTAGGAAGAACCAAGTACAGAACAGTACTTCCTTGATACAGTCTTCTGGCTCCTTGAAGAGAAAGGTTTAAGAATTCAGTAAGCTGTCTTTTGTATCTAGATCGTATAGCATTAGTAGCCACTGAAAATTCCTGAGAGTCTGGTTTAATAGATTTAATTCATTTATACCTTGACCTTCACATCACCTGTGGCAGCAATTCCCAGTTTCATTATGAAAAGTGTAAAAATGTTTTTAAAGCCACTTTTTGGTAAATCACTGAAGGCACTGTAGATTTTTGTTTTAGAGAAGCAGCAAATAGCTGCTTTCTATTTGACGTTTCCCTACTGTTTGTGATTTACAGATCATTGCCCACCCCTTCAGCCACCTTTCTTCCATATTGCAGAGCCCTGAACAGTCCAGGTATAAACACAGGTCCCCAAGGTTTACTGATGTCATAAAGAGTTCCCTATTTTCTTCCCCCTTTTTTCATATCTTTGTATAGTCTTTTTTGTGGTGGGAGAACCTTCACTTAGGTGTCACTAAATATCCTAGAGAGCTTTTGGGAAACAATTTTTGAAAAGCCAGGTAACCTGTATCAATCGAGCATGGGTGCAATAACCTATTTGGCATGTTCAAACTCATTCATGTTCTTTGCAGGATACTGTGAACTCCAGCAGGTTTGTTGGTATGGAGAATGAAGAAGGAACCGAAGGCTGCTTTTTAGCAGTGATATAGCCTTAAGACCTTTAGTTAAATCAAATCAATTCATTTCTTAGGGAGATGAATATGTAACGTACCATGGGCAGAAAATACCAGAGCATGAAGTACCTGCAGCATGAAAGGAGAAGAGACGAAGATTCTATACTCAGAATCTAAGCAGCACATCCTCTTGCTGATAACTGCCTTTGGTTTTTATGTCAGGAGGAGGCAGGAGAAGTAGTGAAGAAGGCTTTGGATGTTATCACTATTGCTGTTCCTCCAGCCCTGCCAGCTGCCTTGACAACTGGAATCATTTACACCCAGCGGAGGTTGAAGAAAAAGGGCATCTTCTGCATCAGCCCGCAGAGAATCAACATGTGTGGACAGCTGAACCTCATCTGCTTTGACAAAGTAACTGCTCTGAGTCAGTCACTCCTGTACTTGCAATAGGAGCAAAGCTAGGGGTGGGAGAGTATGGAATTTGCTCAAGCATTTGCATTGTATTTTAGAAAAACCTGGACACCAGTCTTTCATTCATAAGTTTGTGTTGTCTGAACAGATGTTGTGCATTGTTGGGTTTTTTTGGAATCTGGGAATCAGCTGGTAGCACTTTTGCTCTGTACCACACTGACATTTTCAGAACAGTAACTTCTTAAAATATGTCTCGCTTTTTATTCCTCTTGGAAATCTCATGTGCAAAGTTAATTTAAATTTACATTTTAACATAGACTGGCACCTTAACAGAAGATGGCCTGGATCTCTGGGGCTTGCTGCCCTCTGAAGGAAATTGGTAAGGCTCTTTGATGACCAACAGAATTTAGATTTGTGGGATAGTGAACAGACTCTCCTCCTGGACATATGAACAAATCTGAAAGACAATTCATGTCAAGCATCAATGGGAAGTTCCCCATATTTAGATTTCCAATCCAATAGCATTTCTGTATCCTTTGGAAAATGAGTTGGTTTCCTCATCCCAGGTCCTGCTCCATAGGAAAAGATGCAGCTGCCATTGTCAGCATTTGGCAGAGCACGTACAGGCAGAGTAGTCTACACTAGACATGCTGGGTTAGATTTCAGTGTTGTAGCAGTGCCCCAACCCTTTATGACAGGAAGTCATTTTTACCCATGAGATTTCTACTCAGTTCCTGCTGTGCCCATGTTTTTGCCCACTTACATTTCCAGAACTGTGAATGCACAAAGATGTACAAACTTATACCAGCCTCACAGCTCAAGTCCTTGCACAAGCCTTAAGTAATATATTTCATAATAATTCGTTTATCTGTCCATCCCAATGGACTATTACTTACATAGAGTATGCTTATTCTGAACATGTGTATTCCAGCCAAGCATATGCATGAGAAATAGCTCCTGGGGGAAGACAAATCCACAGAAACATGCTTGATGTCTGACCACAGGATAGGACTTTAACAGTCATTTTAAGCATCTTCTTACTTACGACTTTATTTTCTGGTAGTCGTATGTGTTTGGTGTTCTCTGATGATAACTTTTATGGTCTCTTTTGTGTTAGCTTCCAGGACATTCACAACTTCCCTGCAGACCACAGCCTGCCCTGGGGCCCAGTGTTCCAAGCAATGGTGGTTTGTCATTCACTGTTTGTTTGGGAGGGCAAGATCCAAGGAGACCCACTGGATGTGAAAATGTTTGAGGCAACTAATTGGGTAAAGCTGTGCTTTGCTGTTATGCAAACAGTGATAGAGAGTTTTGATGTTCTTGCAAAGGAGAAATGTCCCAATCCCTTCCCTGCAAGTAGCCACTTCCCACACCTAAGTAAAACAGCCCACACCCAGAAGGGATACCACATGCTTAAGCTTTTAGAGAAATGCTCTTTGTTCCTGCTTAGAGTCTTCACCCAGGATACTTTGAGTGTTTAGATCAGTTGACTGGAAGTGGTGGATATCATGCAAACCCTGCTGGACTATCCACTTTCAAATGTGGCTGCTGCCTGATGACAGGAAGTTGTAGGTGTAACTTGTATGAGATGCAGAGTGGTTTTATGGAGCATGACAGATTTCTGCCAGCTTGAACTGGATACAAAACTTCAACGTTTGTTAGAGCTCTGTCAATCTGGGGATGTTTCACAGGGGCATGGGATTTTAAACCTAAAGAGACCTCACAGCTGGGAAATAATTACTACATTGTGAAGTAATGAGAACAGAGCAAGAACAGTAGATCTCAAAGCACTCTGCTTTCATTCCCTTAATGCCCCATTGTCTACAGATGCTGTTAATGTCCCTACTTAGTATCTGATCAACTGAGGAAAATATGAGTATTTATGAAAAACTGAAAGGCCACAAATCTGAGATAGGTAAGAGAAAAGCAGTCAATAATTATCTAGTGGAAGATACAGCCACAAGCTGTTACTGATGCAAGACAAGATTCAAGGCCAGATAAGTTAGTTACGTGGGTGACAACATCCATACTTAATGCCTGTCTGTTTTGTACCTGCAAAATATGGGAAACAGCCAAGCTTCAAGGAATAAATTATCCAGTAATGGCAGGAGTTGGAGGGTATTTTTTTTCTCCCCAAGGGCATCACTGTGCTATCTGAGCCTTAGGCAGAAACAAGAAGTTATAAATTAATTGAAACAATCACGTGTCCTTTGACACCATAAAATACTTTTGTTCTCATGCTGTGATGTTTAAAAAAAAAACAGCTGATCTGTGGAAGACTTCAAGAGCAGAAAATTATGCTCTCTACATTAATATAAACTCTCATTTATTATTTTTCTACTGAGACTATATCTAGGAAAAATGGTTTTTGCACATTTGTGTGGATTGCAGTGGACAAAGGATTTGTCTGGGAGATGACACAATCTATTAGATATGCAAGAGGACAACAGCATCTTACTGAAGCTGGTGAAGCTCTGGATTTGTTTGCCAAGAGAGGCAATGAGTTTTCTGCTTCTGGAGTTTCGTAGTGTGAGGTCAGACAGACCTTTGTCAAGAATGAATAAGATACCTCATTTTGAGGGAAAAAAGTGCTCTAAAAGATCCTTTGAGGTTCCTTTCAGCTCTACTGGTGTTGTAATCTAAATGATTTTTGTCTTTCAATACACAGGTGATAGATGATTGCAGTGGACACTGGACTGAAGGTCAAGGATCCACACATGTGACCGTTGTTAGACCTGGACCTAAAGCCAGCAGTGTAAGCTATTTGCAAGATTCACATTCATGATCATGTTAAACTGTTAGTGTAAGAGCTACCTTTTAGAAGAGAAATGTTTGGTTGTCCTAGCCCAGGACAACTCTTCCACACTTCATCTTGCTTGGATTGCATGCAGGGAGGTGGCCATACTCTTTCTGATGAAAAATATATGCCAGGAGTAGCTTGCTGCTCACACCAGAAGCAGGTCTTTGAGCAGGCAGTTGCTATATGACAGATTGCTCAGCCTAGCAATTTACCTCTCCTAGTGGCTCCAGACTCGGTCCAGGACCAGCAGAGTGGTGATCATCTCTAGGGCACCTGGGGCTGCAGTGGACTCCAGCAGCTGATGTCAGACCTTTGCTGGTGATGCACACCAAGGGGAAGCTTTCAAATGTATATTTTTTCCTTTGCAAGACTAGTGTAAAATGTAGCAGATCTAGTTAAAGAAATGGGACTAGTGAGTTTCTTTCAGTAAATTATATCTAACAGTCTGCCAGAACTGTCAGTGAACTTTTCATACTGCTTGAACTAAACATTTCTATACAAACGTCACCAGTCTGTTCTGCCCCACTATGACAAATCAGTCCATTATACATTGTTAGCTTCTCAGCGTGGCTCAGAAGACTGAACTCTAGCTTGAGTTTAAAATCCTTGCTGCAGTATCTAATCCCCTCGCTTTTCTCCTAGACCTCTGTGGAAGGAGTTGCCATTTTACACCAGTTTCCATTTTCTTCAGCCTTGCAGAGAATGTCTGTCATTGCTCAGGAAATTGGTGGGGAAAAACAGGTCTTCACAAAAGGTGCTCCAGAAATGGTAGCCATGCTATGCAGAGCAGAAACAGGTAACTAACATTTGTAAATGCTTCCTAGAAACACATATGTATCAGTGACTTTTGATGGTACATTGAAGTAGAAGGTCCAAATGAGATTTCTGGGTCTAAGACTTTACATCTCAGCCTGAAAAGCTAGAGTCTCACTGCTGTGCTTCCAGTCTAAGGCTCAGCTTTCATACAGCCCTTCTCAGCAAAGAAGCACTGGTAGCAGACAAAAGCAAGCACCAGCTGTTATACAAGTTTCTGCCAGAATTAATACCTGAAAGAGTTGCCTACTACACACACAAAAAAGTTTTCTCTTCAAGCAAGCACCTAAAACAGCACAGCTCCTTTATGACACACTAGAAGAAGGTAAATCTTACAGAATTGTTTAGAAACATCAGTGCAGATGGCCAGAGGGGAGGCAATGATTTTCTTATTGAGCACAGCTTGTTTCAGCAGCTTTACTAAATGCCCATGGCCTACCGATGGACTCTAGGTGTACCTGTTCTGTGGGACAGGAACATTCCCTTCTCTAAGGCTTCCAAAACCATTCCACTTTTATTAGAAAGCAGTCAAATGTCCTAATGAACCGTCTTTTCCTCTTTTGCAGTTCCATCAAACTTTGAAAGCAAGCTTCTGTTCTACACAGCACAGGGCTTTAGGGTCATTGGACTGGCATGTAAACCTCTACAGTCAGGAAGGCAATCTACTGATCTAACAAGGTAAGCAATAGGCTGCTTATCAGCCACAGGGCTCACATAATACCACAAAGCCTCTACTGAGGGCAGGGCTGTAGTACAGATGGCTTTGTTAGAGTCAGGCAAAAAGAATCTGATTTAAATCTGGATGTAGATCCGAGAGTGGGTAGAGGGCACTTCACTACCCGATACCTATAGCACATACCTAGAATCTTTACACATTTCTTAACAATGGACCAGCATCAGCAGTATAACTCCAGCACACCCTGAAATCTAGTACACGCTTCTCTCAGTCCATTCCTACCAATCTCCTTGTAGCTTTATCTGGGCTTTCAACGAAATAGACATATTTTTTTGTTGCTGTTGTTGTTATCCTGTCTCCTTCATTAAGCAAAGACAGCAGATGACCCCCATTACACTACCTATTCTTTAGCTCAAAGTCAGCAGAATATCTTCCACTGCTGTCTTGGTCAACTCCTCCTTTAGCATTCTAGCTTTAGCTTTATTAACTTCTAAAGAAGCCAAACTCTTCTGCTATTCTCATGGAATTAGTTTTTCACAAGCCTCACTCAAGAACACCCATGCATAAATCCGTACGCTCTTACCAAAACCCGTCTAGCTCTTGCCTGCGACACTCCAAAATGTGAAACGTTTTCAGTTACTTAGTCCATCTGCTGTCCTCTCTGTTTACTAGCTGCAGGTCCTAATCCAGCTGGAGTTAACTTGCTCTTTCACAGGATTTTTCACTTTGCTGAGAAGGCCAATGACACTGATGCAAAGTGCAGATGATTTGTTCAGTTCTTTTGACAAGTGTCATAACAGGCCTACCCAACCCATTGAGCAAATGTGTGTGATATGGCCCAGATGTTGCAATTGTGTGCAGTTAGAGTCTGGGTGACGTATACACTGCCAGGAGAGAAAGGACAAGTGGATGTCAAACACAATAGTCCTTCTGTGAAAGCAGCACCTGACTCAGCTACTGTGAGTAGTTACTTTGACTGCCATGCACGTGTTTGGCATAACCTCCTACTTACTACAGTGTTTAAAATAAGCATTGGAAAGCTTTTACTTCTTTCAAACTCTTCAGAATCAACCTGGCTCCCTGAGGCACCTCTATTTAATGTCTCAGTGATAGGATTGTTTACCAAATTCTGTTCTCAACTGCATGTGTTCAACTGTAAAAAAGGCAATAGCACAGATTTACAGAAGAGAATAGGGAAGAATAGAATTGGAGATCCCCCATGCTGTTTGCTCAGGTCCTTAAAGCCTGTTAAGAATAGCTGATAAGTTTACTGAGGTGTGTGTCCTTGTTGTACAGTCCATGAGTGAGTAGTGTGTATGAACTTTCCAAATTAGACTCTCACAGTTTGGGAACGCTGCAGGAAATTTGAGGTCCTTTTTAGTGCTGGCTAGGGATGGTGCATGAATAGAAAACAGTCCAACTTATCCTTCCGGCTTAATGTTGGTATGTGAAGCAGGTAGCTCCAAACTGGCGCTTTTTTGATTTGGCAGTTAAGCAAACACAGTCTGAAAGTTGCCTATGTATAGAACTCTTTCTTCAGAACAAGGGAAGAGCAGAATAAAAGAGTGAAAAACTAGCTGAAGATCATCCATATACAATCAGCACCGCTTGCTACTGGTGGAATGCAAATACAGCTGGCATTGAAATAGTACTGAAAAAGACAGAGAGCCTCAGACTGCTGAAAAATAACAAGTTATTTAAATCCTTTTGAATTAGCTTGGATGGTAAACAGTTATAACTGACTAGGCAGGGCAAAAACAGGCAAAAGGGTAAAAGAGAAATTAAATCTTTCCATCTGGTCTTCACTTAAGGGAGGAGGTGGAATCTGATTTGACATTCCTGGGTCTGCTGATAATGGAGAATCGACTGAAGGAAGAGACAAAGCCTGTTCTGGAAGAGCTCAGTGCTGCCCACATCAGGAGTGTTATGGTCACAGGTATCTAAACAGGTTGGATTGTGTGGCTGCTAGCCCAGACATGGGATTTCAACCATGTGTGAGTGAACAAGTAGTCTGCTGCTTGTCACCACCACTAGTAAGAAGGCACAGGCATTTGTATCTTTCAGACAATTACAGTCCAAGAAGCATCTGTGTTGTAATAATCATGAGTTGAACCATTCAGGCTTATGTCTCTGACAACTTCACCAGGCTCTGTCAGATACCTGGGAATCTGTCCCACTGTCACCACAGAAGACAGCCTTGCTGTTCTTCTGATGCTTTACAGTGAGCCCATTTGTTCTCCCTGGTAAGGTTTTCAGGTGACATGCGTGAAGGCACATCATGATGAGCTGCAATGGAGAATGGATGCCAGGACAAATCACTGAACCTTGTGACATCTGGTAATTCATGTGTACAAACCCCTGTTTATCCCATATTTTTTTCTTGAGGAGTTGGTTTGGATTTGGATAGGATGATTCTCTGTTTTTCTATAGTCTAAAGATATTTTGCCAGGTGTCACACAGATCTTGACTTGTTGGGCTTCACCCTTTTTGGTACCAGTCTTATACCAGAGCTATCCAAGGGCAATTGCTGTGAATCAGTGATATTAGCAACAACTTATTGTTTTATTTGTCTAAAACACAGAAACCAGGAGCAGATACCCCAGTTAGATTGCTTCAAGCTCATGCCAAATTAAATATATATATATATTCAATTATATCATATATATTTAATTATTGAGACAGACTTCATCTGCAAAGCTTTGATCTTTATTAAAAACTTCCTTATGCATAGACACTGCAATCTTATTAATACCTGTAGATCTATTTGAAAACTTGGAATTCAAAGATAAGGCTAATATTTCCACTGTGAACAATTCCTCATTGCAGATAACACTCCCCTCGATTTCTCTAGGTGATAACATTCAGACAGCTATAACTGTTGCAAAAAATGCTGGGATGATTTCTCCAACAAACAGTGTGATTCTTGTGGAAGCAAACAAAATACCTGGATCTTTTTCAGCGTCTGTAACCTGGAAACCACTAGAAGAAAACAAAACTGAAGATTATGGAAGCCTGGTAAGTGTAAAACAAATGATGCGCAGCAGGAAAAACAATCTAAGTTGGAATGCTTGAAGCAATGAAAAGTTGACTTAAATCTCTTTATAAATTCAGGCAAAGGGACTGTGCTGTGAATCCAGGTCTCGAAGGGTCTTCACAATTGCCTTCTCCATGGATGTCTTTCTTTGTCTGCAATTGCACACAGTAGCTTTTGAGGGCTTGGGAACAGCACTCACTCTGTTTTTGTTTGTTTCTTTTTTTTACAGGAGGGTGACAGTCAGACTGAAAGAAGAACTAGGCTGGCAGTGGGGTCTGACCAGTACCATTTTGCCATGAATGGAAAATCTTACCAGATTGTAGCACAGCATTTCAGCCACTTACTTCCCAAGGTAAAATATGGATTATTTAATTGGAGTAGGCTTGCTAATTAGTAGATTCAAGTTGTCCTGATGTAATTAACTGAAGAGATCTGCACAGGACATGGGAAAATACTCTAATCCTGAAATACTCATGGGCTAGGTGAACCTCTGATGTTAGTGCGTGAGGGAGGGTCTGAAAATCCCTGATTCCTGCAGGAAAGGAGCAGACCAGTCTCACAGTGTAAGAGAGTGACTGAAAACAGTTGTGGCCATATACCTGGCCTTTACGCAGCACTGCTTCTGTCAAGTTTTCAAGAACAGGTGAAAATGTGGTACTATACAGCATGTAATTGGCATGATTTGTCTGTTTTATAAACAAGATAGTCTCATGAATTCTTTTCTAGTAAATCTCTGCTTGGTAACGTGTGTTATCTGATAAACAACACACCAGACCTCATGGCCTAATTGCGATTGCAGGTTTTTTTTTTTTTTTTTTTTTAAATAATTAAGATACTTGATCTTTCATCCTCAATCTTTCCTTCTTTGGGGTCTAGCATCAGTTGTTTGGAAATGTGACTTTTTGGTTGCTTCTATGCCAAATTATCCCTGAAATCATTGTGATTTTTACATCAAGTACTTTAAAAAAAATCTTTTTTTCCCCCTCTCCTTACAGCTGCTCCTGAATACAACAGTTTTTGCCAGAATGTCTCCTGGTCAGAAATCCAGTCTCGTAGAAGAGTTTCAAAAGCTGGAGTAAGTTCTTAGTAAGCACTGAATTAGGAAGTGTCTGATGAACATCCAGACTTCAGAAGAGTCCAGTAAAAGCTAGCTTTTCTCTAACGTAGAGTTCTCTAGAAGTGCACAAAACTGAAGCTTCTACAGAAGTACAGCTTGGCAATTAAGTTTCACAAGCTTGTTAAAGAAGAGACACTGAAGTCCATGTTGTTTTGACAACCCAAAGACCTAACACTCCCATAGTTCTGAGATTCCTTTCTTCATTCCATCCTTCATTCTTACATATTGTTCTGAGACTGAAGCAAGAGCACTTGTCTACCCCAGAATTTTCAGAATGTCTCTCAGCAGCGCAGCTTCTCTGATACTAGCAATCTTTTTACTGCATTATTGCTGATTCACTTTGATGAATTAGAAGATATAGCAGGGCAATCTGGATTTGTATGCCCTGTGCTAACAGTCACGGAAGCGCATATGTATCCTTGAGTCCCAGGTATCTTGTTGCCTATTATTCAACTGATTACAAAGTCTTTGGAAGATTCCTACCTCAACTAGCTAGCCCGTGGCCTTGCTCTAGAGCAGGGTAAACCTTAGGTTGTTTCAGCATGGTATGAGCACCATCAGTGCCTCACAGTGAGAACTTTCCCTGAGCTGGAGTCTAAGCCTCAGCAATCAATGACACAAGTGATTCAGCTCCTGAAGCACTGAGTTGGTTTTATTTAGATGCTGCAGATACGAGGACTTACGTTTAGGTTTAGCAAGCCTAGGCTCATCATTTCACCCTCAGGGCAAGGAGCTGTCCCCGGATATCCTGTTAAGCCTATGTTCTCCTCTCCCTCCTCCAGCTGTCTTTGTCACTCTCTGTCCCAGGCAGAGTGACAGGTCTGGACCCCAAAGCAGAGTCCCCATTCACATCTATTCCCAGTGAACATGAGGTACCAATATCCGCAGTTCTTCATTTCTGAGCAGAGCCATCATCATTAGCCCCTTCCTCTGTTACGATCAACCTTACTACACCCAGTAAGAGTGGGAAACTGAGTCCATTGCACTGAACATAAAACTACATGCAAATATATTCTTCAGTCCATCACAGCAGAAAGACTTTACTGGAGACACATCTCTAGTTCATGCCCAGGGATATGCATTTTCCAGGATCTTGGGCTTCTATTTCATTCTTTCAGCTTTCCAGATGGGCTTTTAACAAAAAGCTGGCATGACTTACATACATGACTTGCATGGAGCAGGCTCTGCTTGCCTCCTTTTTATAGGTCTCATTTCCCCCAGCACTGAATTATAGGTCACTTTATTTTTTAGTTACTTTGTGGGCATGTGTGGAGATGGAGCCAATGACTGCGGGGTAAGTGAAAATTCTTTATAATTCATTTATTTTAAAGATGAATGCAATGCCAGTAGAATATCCCTAACTGCGCACATTCTAGAGATGGGAGCCTTCTGCTTATTCACGGAGCAGCTCACCCAGTACTAGTACTGATTCATGCCTAATTCCTCCTAGTCATGCAAGACTTTGTAGGCAAAAATTGTTGCAGACTGTGGTCTCAAGGACTGATTCATTTCCTTTTTCACATCCTTTCCAAAAGCAGAGGATTCTCCAAATCCTCCACTGGGGTTTTTGTCAATGCCTGCAGTGTCTGGGGGTAGAGGAGACTGGAGTGAGGAGGAAATTCCCGGAGGAAAAGATGAAGCCCTATAGAATTTTTGTAAATGCATATTTTAGTAGTGCGAAGCAAGGAAGCTTTTATCCAAGAGAAATGGTCCATGCTCAGGAGGCACCCTTAACTAACTTCTGAGTTTCATGGCACATTCAGTTCACTCCACAACTTCACACATCCTTGTGGCAGTGGGAGTAATGACACTTTGGCAGCAAAGCATTTAAAGTCCCAAGGGTTCTCTCAGGGGAAGCAAGAAGAGAACCTAGACTATCTAAATACGATGTGACTGCAAAGAAGCACTGAAAAAGGAGACAGCTAAATCTGCCTTCTGCAGCTGGTTGTGGATGGTTTTGGGGTCTGTGGAAAACAGATTTTCTCATGCTGTCATTCCCTTACTGCTTCTGGACCTGATGCCCCAACCACACCGCACTGGAGAAACCTTTTGGGTGGAGCACACACAGGGAGTGAGGAGGGACTGCTGTTCACAGAACACATTCTGTAATAAGAGCTCATTTCTTGGCTGATGTGTCACTTCCTGGGTCTTCCTGGCTTGTGAGTGATGAAGAGGAATATGCCTTTCAGGCTTTGAAAGTGGCACATGCAGGGATATCGCTGTCAGAGCAGGAGGCGTCGGTGGCCTCGCCTTTCACATCCCGAACCCCCAGCATAGTGTGTGTGCCAGAGCTAATCAGGTAAGCATGGATTTTTGTTTCCTGTTGCATTAAGGAGGCATCCCCCACTCCTCTCAAATATTAGCATTGGTTGTTCCCACCAAGCCAGAATGTACATATATGGAGAAAAATAAATTTCTTTGACACTGAAGTTGCCATTTGCCTAGTTCCTGTCTTAAGCTCCTTTAAAATATTTTTTTCTCCCTGAAAATACAGGAGGAATGGAACTACAACTAAGCAATGCTTTAAAAGCAAAATAATCAACACTACATAAGCTGAACCAAATATGAACAATGTCAACCTGTATGCTACTGTTAGGCCCCATCTCTGTTATCCTGTGCAATCAAAATATGAGCGTTAAGTTTTTTAAAAAGCTCTGTATTTCTTACCAAGCAAAGTGGGAGGAACAGAGCTGTGCCAAACTTACACACTTCACACAGTAAACATTAGGAACTGGAGGAAATCACTGTCTAGAGCTAGGAGCTTTGTTAGGAACAGTGTTAGCACTGGGTCTGCAGGTTGCTTCATCGTAGAGCCTCTCCATAGAGCTTCCTCCAGCCACTGCTCAGAGGAGTACCTCCATCTGATGCTGTGAGCTGCAATAAAGCTATGAACAGACCCAGCAACCAGCTTAGTCCTCTGCTCTAACCACTAAACATCTCTCTGACATGTTTATAACATTGTGTAGGACTGTTCTTTATCCTGATGGGTTTTCCCCTAAAAAAAAAAAAATCTCAAAAATACTTGAGGAAGGCCAGGGTCCCAATTTTGCTTATAAGGGAAAAAGAATAACTGGGAGGAGTTGGAAAGTGTCTCTTACCCTATGCAGCCACTGCAGGAAGAAAGGACTTGTCAGTTGGAACTCACTGAGCTGCTGCTTGGCTTTGAATGCTTTTCCTCATGTGGAATTGTTATCTGCTCTATTAATGCCAGCAGAAAAACTTTATAGGGTAAATTGTAGTCTTGGGGACACAGATTACTGGAATCAAGCCCTTTTGCTTACAGCAAGATTTCTGCAAGTGAAGACTTTACTATCATTCAGCCCAGATGTTTTATTTATTTCACCTCGCAATAAAAGAATAGTACAGTTTTCTGTCCTTGTGACAAATGCCTTAATTTCCAACTGCATTTTCAGAGGACTGGCAACAGGAGCAGACCACCCATTAATAGCTGTCCTTTATTCACATCTTCACACAGAGAAGGCCGTGCTGCCCTGGTCACTTCCTTCTGCATGTTCAAGTACATGGCACTGTACAGCACCATTCAGTACCTCGGTGTTCTCCTCCTGTACTGGGTATGTCTTGGGAATAGGGGCCTTGTTCCATAGAACTGGATGAGCTACTACACTGTTGTAGGACAAACACAGTGTAAGAGCCACAAAAAAACCCTTGGACACACAGCTTTATCTGAGCTGACACGATCATGTAGTCCTTCTGTACTCATCTGAAAACTGGAAAGATTCTTCCCATTAACTCCAGCCAATGGGCTCAGGATCCACTCTGGGCAAAAAGAAGACTGAGGTATTGAACAGATGAGGGCATGCCTGTGTAAAGGGAGAATCTGGCATAAGCATATGCTGTTGCCATTTATTCTGCATTTAAAGCATGAATTAGCTTGACAGTAAGCAAAATCCCCTACAGTGCCTTAAACCACTTTTACATGGCTTCTTCCCAACTAGAGAGGAGGGCGCTTTACATTCAGAAGTCACCCAGCATTAAGGAAGGACATCTCTTCAAATAGGCTTTTTTTTTATTGTATTGAGTGAATTGGAAACGGCATTAGTCTGAACAACACACAGAAGCAGGAGTACTGTGTGCCCGATGATGACAAATCTATTGGCAGGGTGCTGGATTGCGTGGTCCCTTCATCTGCTGAGTAACATATTCTTGGAATTTCAGAACAAACTGCAGAGCATTAGCTACATGAAAATAAAGCTTTCTGAAGATTATATAGAACAGCCCACAGCAAATGTCTGATTTGTTATGTTTTTGATTTATGTTCCTCTTTTCAGCAACTGAACACCTTTGGGAATTACCAGTTTTTATTCCAAGATCTGGCTATTACCACTGTAATTGGTGTGACAAGTAAGTCCTTTAGTCATCCTCTGTATTAAGAGAATGGATCTCACATGGTTTTTCACCTCCATGGAAATACATAGCCCTATGTACAGAAAGGAAGAAAAGAGACTGCATAGAGTACTGGATGTTTAGTTTAGTAGAGAAGGCATCTTGTTTGGGAAGGTAAAGCCCTGAAATAAGATGGGTATTTCTTAGTGGTACACTTGCTGAGAACATAGGTCGTTGATCATTGGGATGTTATCTCTACAGGAAGAAAAAGCAAACAGACCTAATGAACTGGAAGTTTTATTAAGGCTTTTTCATTTTGTCTTGGGAAGGCAGATCCAGAAGGGATCCATTGTGTGAAGCCTAACTCATG
Source organism: Penelope pileata (assembly GCA_013396635.1). Taxonomy (NCBI): domain Eukaryota; kingdom Metazoa; phylum Chordata; class Aves; order Galliformes; family Cracidae; genus Penelope; species Penelope pileata. The sequence goes on along the minus strand of WBMW01001085.1, from coordinate 71,513 downwards.
TGAAGCTACATAGGCAGGAGAGGAAGTTGCTATGAAAAGGGTGAGGAAAGAAGTGATGGATGTCAGACCCTGCAGAGCAGGAAGCTGTGAGCCAACAATGAGAAAATCAGTGCTGCAGGGGAAAGAGAAGGAGACAGGATATTGAGATAGAAGTAGAAATGTCAAGGACAAGGGCACAAAAAGCCTGTCTTGAAAGCACATACCTGCCTTCCATCCCTGCTGGAAGGCAGACAACTGGAAAAGGCCTTGATTAAATCAGGCCTAAAAGGGTCATCCACAACACAGAAAGCTACTTTGTTTAGAATATCCTGTTCAGCAACACTGTACCAAGGCTTCCTGTATAGCTCTTTTACTCAAGGTCTGGATGACTTCATGAAACAGAGGGAAACTACTCCAATGGACCAATGCAGCCATCTGTCTCTCCTCAAGTAATTGGGCATGAGGTGCTTAGTCCAGCAGGATACACAGAACACGGGCAATCAAAAATCTCAGGCCACAGTTGACAGAAAGGATAGGAGAGCTTGAGTATACCTTTACATCCTTGAGCCTGACGTTAGCCAAATAAAATCAAAATCTAAAGTTTGTTTTCCATAAATGCCTCATGATAGCCAGATGCTATTAATTAACCTATTCTATGACCAATAAGATTTTGTGAAGAAAGAATTCTGTATTTTATACTTGATGTAATATTTACATGTGGTATAATGACCAACACTAGAAATGTTGGTCATTGATAGCAGTCTGTAATACACAGCAGCACTGCTGGTATTTTGGATAACCCAAGTAAATGTCTGTTGATGTTTCAGTGAGTTTCACAGATGCCTACCCAAAGCTGGTTCCCTACAGGCCTCCTAGCCAACTCATCTCACCCCCATTGCTGCTCTCTGTCGTGCTTAACATCCTCTTCAGCCTCTGTATGCAGATTTTTGGATTTGTGATGGTCCAGAAGCAGCCCTGGTATTCCAAGACCAGTATACACAGGTAGGCCTCCCTCACAGGGCTTTAAGTGACACAGCATGCCTCATGCAACAGGTCTGTGTGATGCTGCTGCTTGACCACAGCGTGGATAAGCAGCTGCAGGCAGACCCTGTGCTTCCCCCCCCAGCTAACAGAACAAGCAGTGGTGCCTGCAGGTCCTGCACCTCTCCAACAAGCCTGCTGTGCTGCACATTACTTGTAGCAAGAACACTTCTGTTGAGCACTAAGGGGAACATCTGATTGAAGAGAAGATGTTTTGTAAACAAAACAGTGAAATTACTTCAGACAGATTTTTGGTAATCCCAGGCAAAGTATCTGAAGGTTCAATAATAAGCATAAACAGAAAATTCACAAAAGTTCCAACTCACGTAATCAATGGTCAGAAGTCCTCCCACTGAGACGATGCTCCTCCAAGGAATAGCTGGTCTCTGGCATAGATGCCCTCCTCTTTCTGGCTGGCTCCTAAATGAGCCCAGGGCAGCCGCACCCTAGGGGTCCACCCCCTCCAGTCACTTGGGGAGCACAGTTGCAAACAATTTGCCTGCCACAGCCCTGCTCCAGGTGCTCAATCACAGGTTCAGGCTGTCACCTAGCATCTCCCAAACAGAAGACCAGGGTGTCCAAGTAGGTTTGAACTCTGGCTCTGGCACATTCAGCGAGCTCAGCTCAGCAGGGCAAGATTGAGGACACTGCCGACAACCTACAGCCTTGTCATAGCAGGAGCAAATCATGACTGTGAGGGAGGACTCCTGATAGTGGAAAGTGGGGCAAATTACCAGGACAGGGATCATCCACTGATCGGAGTGATGCTCTTTTACAGTGCCTGCCTCTCAGCAGACAGCCACATGGAGAATTCTTCCTCTGTTCCCAGCCTGGGCCTCCAAGGGATGAGAGATGGGGACCCTAAGGAAGCAGACAATGGCTACAAGAGCTATGAAAACACCACAGTGTGGCTGCTAAGCACCATCAATTGCCTCATCGTAGCAGTAGTGTTTTCCAAGGGAAGGCCTTTTAGGCAACCCATCTACACAAACTGTAAGTGTGGGGAGAGGGATCTGCGAGTCAGTCAGCTCAGAATGTTAATTCACAAGGGAAAAATTAAAACTTGACCAAAGCCAAGAAAAAGAAGCAGGAGCTCAAAATTAGATTCCTAAATGACTAATGGCCAGCTTTTCAGTAGTCCCAGTGGCATCATGAGAGCTGCCACTCTCTGAGCCGGGCCCGCATTTTGTGCTTCTGTGCTGCTGAAAAATGACAGGAGACATTGAGCTTGGTTTGAGACTCTCTGGAAGGCTTTTTGGCTTCTCAGGTGTGAGAGGTCAGATCAAATGATCAAAATAGTCTTTTAACATTTTAAATCTATGGCTTCAAGGCTCATCCCAGCCTTGCACATATCAACTTGACTAAGTATAGGTGTAGGGTTTTACTCTGATCATTTTTCTTTTGCTGGAAGTTCTTTCCTATCTCATGGACTCATGGATTTTATTTATTTATTTATTTTTGAGTGTTTGGCACAGAAAATTATGGTTTCAGTCATCTGTAGTAAAGGCAAGCAGCTGAGAGTTCTCATACACCCATTGATTTACTTTCTTGTTCTTGCTCCTTCAGACATGTTTGTACTGGTGCTCATAGGGCAGCTGAGTGTTTGCCTCTTTCTGGTGTTTGCTGATATTGATGATCTCTACTCTAAGATGGATGTGAGTATTGCTCCAATGTGGGTTTTCCTTCTACTGCCAGTCCCATTAAAAGCGCACCAGGACAAAAGGCACAGATTTTTGCAGTGACATTTGGCACCTCTGAAAACAAATCAAATTTAAAGAGATGGATTTTAGAGATGGGATTGAAGAACCTTCTGGAGACATGGTAGCTCCACAACTGTTCAGATATTAGGATTTTTAACAAAATGAGATTTTTGCAGTCTGACAACTGGACAGCTATACACGGACCTTGTTTTGACTGTTCTGGTGCATTGTCCATGCAACAGAAGATGACATCACTAAACTTACCACACTTGGTATGTTGTGGCTTGATAATTGTGAAGACAGAAGGAACTAGGCCCTGCAGCTGTAAACTAAAGCACCATGCACTCCTGTTTCTCAGGCTGTACTGCCCTGCGCACAGATCCTCTTGCACAGTGTGAAAAGCACTCTCAGCAGCCTTTGGTACCCAGTCCCCAACACTTCAGGCTCCGTGAAAGCTAAATGTCAGACAGCCTGCTGTTTCCTATACCAGCAGCTGGGTTTAGAACAGCTGTAGAGAAAGAATAGCGAGGCTGTTATGGCAATAGAGGATCTGTCTTCATAAACACCAGTAGGGCTTGGCTTATTTATGCTGGCAGAATGCAACCTGGAAGTTAGCTTGTGCAAATTCATCCTAGGAGAAATACAAGGGAAGGATAAGATCTACATCAGCCATAGGACAGAGCTGTCAGTGGAGCTGCCATTTGTTTGTTAAGGCAGTTATAAGGAGGATGTTAAATATCCTCTGTGTGGTTGTCTCACAGCCTTGTAGAAGGAGTTGCAGGAACAAACAACAGGAGAGATACACAGCTTTTTTTTAGTACATTTGTGATCAGAACATTGAAGTGTAGTGGCTTTTGATAGCAAATACTGAACACGATGTCGCTTCTAGTCTCGTAGCTTTGTATGAGAATTAGCAAGTGGCTTTAGAAATTGGAATAATGAAACACAGAACCAGAGATGAGAGCAACATACCTCGATTTTGAATGCCAAGCAGCCTCGCTACAGCTGCTTCAATGCACAGCAGTATCCAGAGCAGAGGCTGAGCAGGCAGACCCCGGTTAAAGAATCTGCCACGAGATGGCACTTTAAAGCAAGTCTTAGTCCTGTGGTGGACTCTAGTGTGGCACAGGACAGTGTCAGCAGTGCAGCTATGAGGGGCTAAAATGCCTTTGGGGAGAACTGCAAAACCCCCCGTCTGTCTGGAGGGAATGCACTGGATTTGCTGAGAAGACAAAAGGAGGGAGTGGCAATGAGAAACTGCAATAGCCTAGACCTGGAGAAACTGCTGATCTGAATTTTGGATCTGAGCTGCATCTCCAAAATAAATTGAGCTACAGCCAGAAGCCCAGTGCTGCCAGCTATGGGAAGCTGGAACTGACTTTGGAGTTTGAAACACTGAGAACTATTTCTGATATTAGGAAGAAAGGAAGCATTTAGATTATCTGCTGCAGCTGTGGAGTACTGTTTTTCTTCTGGGTCCTAGGTTTAAGTGCCTCTTTATCAATAATTCCTCAGGATAAGTAGCAATATTGGTTTGTCAGCAGTGTACAGCCAGTGTGGGATTTTGGCTTTTGGTGACACAAGCTCCCACCAGTGTCTGGTGTGTGCACACACTGCTTACTGGCTCCTGCTTTCTTCCCAGCTGGTTTGCACCCCTACCACGTGGCGGATCTCCATGGTGATAATGCTCGCAGTCACACTCGCTGTGTCCTTTCTTGTCGAGGTGAGTGTGCGTCACTGCATGTACCTGTCAGCACTGTTTGCAGAGACAAAAGGGTCAGGTCTCATTCTTTCTCCATCCTTCTCAGTCCAGTCTAGGAATATCCCGTCAAACAGAAGCCACTGGTGCTACTGTGCTCTTCCTCTCTGTCTTCAGATCTCCACATCTGAGCAGTGGGATGCAAGGAATGCCAGGCCCAATCACCTTGTCTTTCCTCTGGTGAATGGGATGTTTCAGACCCTGCCCCGAGCTAGAGAAAGATGGGAAGGCTTTGATGTTTCTTACAAATCCTGCACAGTACTCAGTAAAGGGCTATTTAAGGGATGAGGATGAACAGGAGACAACGAGAGATCTAGGTCTCCTCTGCTTGCCCTGTGTGTGTCCTGTGGACAAAGAGGAAAAGCTTCTGTCTGGATCCTCCAGAATTTCCCTTTTGCTCTTGCTTTTACAGGAAGCTGTCATCGAGAACAGAGCCTTATGGCTGCTGCTGAAAAAGACTTTCCAGTACCACTCCAAGAGCCATTACAAGAGGCTGCAGCGGGTGTTGGAGCAGGACTCAGCCTGGCCACCTCTGAATGAAACCTTCTTCTCAGATTCTGTGGCAGTATCAGTAGAGGAAAGCATGGGAGGCCACAGCAACCCAACTTTTGATAGCAATGAGGATTCTCTCTGAAGGAAAGTGCAGAGGACAGACGTCGAGGACAGTTGCAGCTGGCTGCAGAAGGACTATCTCAAAGACAGAAGAAAAGAGGAAGGATTGACCTGTCTAATCGCCCATTCTAATCCTAACTGGTCTGGCTCATTCTTTTAGTTAACCAGAAGCAGAAAAGCTGGTTTCCATAACACTGCTTCTCCTCTCCCCTCACCCACATAGGAATGGCTGCCAGCTGCAAATGGAACAGCCCAGTGAACATTCACAAAGTACTCATGCTTGGAACACCACTGCTGCATCCTTCTCTTGAGCTGCGTTATGCAGTGGTACTTTCAGGGACGCTTCACTCATTGTGCTGAATTTCTTCTGCAGTACATAAATGCAACACACTGAGCATTTATGCAAAGCTCATCTACTCTAAAAAGCAGTTTCTACAAGCATATATTTTCTTACCCCTTTGATACTAGGCTGACTTCCTGCTCACCATGTTTTGCCAGTCTGCACACAGCTGGGTACAAGAAGAAATCAATCAGGAGGCTTCAGACCAAGGGGAACACTTCGTTCTTTGGAAAAGGTGTGTGTGGGAGTTGTCCCCTCTGAACTGACTGCACAGTTTTTCACAGTTGTAGCTTGCCCATGCATTTCCTGGGTGGGGCTGAGGAGCACTTTCTGAGCACTTCAACACTGGAGGCTGTGCGTTCCTTCAGTTCTAAACCACTCTTGCATTGCCACAGAAATCCAGAGAATCAGGCAGGTTGGGAGTCATGGAAAGGACTCCTTTGGTCTTTCAGAGTACAAAGCAGCTCTGGAAAACCAAAAGCAATCACTGGACATTATGCATTGTTTTGCTTCAGCATGTCTGAATCAGAACTGTGTTTTAATAGAGATTAGCTTGAAAAAAACCCTAATTCTATTTTTCTAAAAAGAACAAGAAAATAAAACCCAAAAGGTTTCAACTTGGACCAAACACTTATTTGACTCAAAGCATTTTTTCCCGTTTTAAACAACTTTAACAGATGGATTAAATACCTTCCTACCTACTGCAACTTTCCTCGCAGTAAATACCACATAACTTCACCCAAAGTGGAAATGGTTCACGTTTGTTCACGAATATCTCTCTGAAGCTGAGTTCCCAATTTGCAACAAAATCCATCAGTAGGTGAAAAGGTTTTGTCTCTTGCTCTATGCAGCCCATGCAGCTTCAGGAGAAGCCGTGGGAGCAGGTTAGTGGAGGTGTTCCTGCCATCCTCTGTTCAGGGTGCAGGAACAATTTCCTTGGAGACCAAATTCACTGCCCTTTTTACGTGCTCCTGCACACAAGAAATATGTTGCTGCATGTAACAAACCAGAAGCTGCAGTAGTTTGCAGACTAGGCGTATAATTTATATTTATGTCACAATTGGGAATGGCGTAGAAGTGTCAGCTCTTGGTAAACCTGTGGTGCTTGTAGAGTTGACAAGATAAAGACCTACTTGCCTGCTAAGGCTGAAACACAGCCTTACCTGCAAGAAAACAACATGAAGGTGTTAGGTGATATTTAACCTATGTCAATCTTATGTTCCATCTCCCTGTGCAAGTCCAGTGTCTCCAGCCATAGTGAGGCATATTTTATCCTCTCCCCTCACTCGTATCAGCCACAGCCTGATCAGCAGAGCTATGTGGTTTGTCCCTACTGCACCGAACTGCTTACACAGCGTGACTGTGGCCACTGGGAGACAGGGGAGGTGTTACACACATCATTGCTGCAGAGAACAGCCTGTAAGTGCAGACCAAAGACCCAATGTTCTGCACCCTCACCTCCAGTGGGACATCAGGGCTCCCAGCCCACATCCTGATGCTGGGGTGGTCCCCTCAGACTTGGAGGGGGAAGGTATTTAGGGTCAGGTTGAGGAATAAGTTAAAATAAAAGCTTCAGATGTATTCAGGATTCACTTCCACATTTTGCATTTTGAGCCGCTCACTGACTTGGAAGGATCTTATACTTCTGGGCAGCAGGATGGCACGAGCAGCAGCAAGCAGCGTCCTGCCTGCACAGTCTGTCTGCCAGGTCCTTTTTGTACACAGACTTTTCATCCATCCTCACATGTCTGAGCACACAAGAGAGGCAGGTGCGACGTAGACGCTCGGTTCTGTCTGAACGTTTGAACTTGCTGCTTAGCATTCCCAGGCTGTAACACTGACAGAACAGGAGAGAAACAGAAATAAACCTTTGCCACTTCATGAAAAGAGTTGTTTCGTAGGGGTATGATAGGAGTGTTTCGTGAATTCTGAGGCTGCACAAGGGCAGACTCAGCTTGGCAGCCCTGCATGTGGCTTCCACCGCCCTTGTTGGCAGCCCAAGGTACCCAAACAGAGCTCAAAACCTCCCTGGAGGATGGAAGCTCCAGGCTCACTTTCTCCTTCTGGGCACCGGTTGGAGAGACCCCAGTGATCCTTGCCGGCAGCCTCTGCCCGCCCTGGTCAGCGTCCTGCAGCTGGCTCTGAGGGGCAGGCCCTGGCAAGCAGGCCGCTCTCAACGGCTGATTGCAAAATTTGACTCTTCTTCAAAATACAATTGTTCTAGTTAATGAGAAAAGGAAACTGCCTCTATCTTTATCCTTCCACTTTATTTGTTGCTTGTTTATTTTGATGCAGTCATCACAGTTTCTGCCCACAATGCAGCGCACTGGGTCTCAGCCCGCTTGGCAGCACACACAAAGGAGGAACAGAGCTTGTTCTAAAAGATGCACACTCACCAATAATGTCTGCAGATGTGCAATAACATTAACAACCCAAAGCCTTTTAGAAGACGTGCCCGGGAACCTCCACGGCCCACAGCAATGAGGGCTGCACGTCTGTACCTCCACGGCCTGGAAGGACGATGGAAGGAGCAGCTGATTCCTGGCACACAGCTGTGGTGTGGGCTGCGAGCACAGGGAATGTGCTGGGCTGTTACAAACTAGCTTGCTGTAGCTGCCTCTTGAACTTCTAGAGAGAGGAGGCTGCTCATTTGAATGGAATATTTTGTGCCTGATTAACTCCACAGATTACACTGAGAGCAGTCTGCCTTATTTGCTGGAATAAATATCAGTTTAATTATAAATCCTTTTTCGCTTCTTTGGGGACAAAGAGTGCTGTTTTACTGCCTTCTGTAGATTACCTGCAGGTTTCCTTATACTGCAGCTGAATCTTTTGGCATGGCTACAGCTTCACATTTCCTTGCAGTTGGATGGACACCTGGTCCCTGAGCAAAATCAGAGCTTTACTGAGTGCACAAAGAAGGCAGAGAAGCTGTAGAGCAGCGCGGTGGGACATGCTGTGCACCAACAAGGAGGGCTCGGTGTGAGGAAGGGCTCCCAGGGCTGCCCTTAGGCTGCGGGGCTGGCAAGTCCCTGTCCTCAGGGTTTGTGCTGGTGGTGATGGCATCACGCCCTTTGGCCCGAGCCCAGCCCTGTGTGACAGAGCCACAGTCAGCAGAGAGAGCTGCTCAAGGGTTGCATTGCAGTGTTTTCTATTCTTTCAGCCCATCTGCATACAAGTCCTAATGTTTTATTTGCTTCGCTGCTGAGCGGTGTATGTTAGAGCCATTCCCCTGCTCTTTCCTCCCAGCGTGTGCAGAGAGGAAGGGGCTCTGCCCCACCACACTGACCTCCCACTACAGAAATCACAAGAGCTGAAGGGGCCCTGACATAGTTATTTCACCCATCTCTCTGCTCAGGGCAAGATCCACCCACCCTTGGGTCATCCTTGGCAATTTTTGTCCTTTTCCTTAAAGCAGGGACAAGATTTCTACCTGCCCTAGGTAGTCTGTTCAAGTATTTAAATACCCTTTAAGTTAGAAAATCTTCCTGAATATCTAACTTAACTCCAAAAATCTAATTGTTTAACAAGAAATTAGGCTGTTTTCTCCTGGTATCTAATGAAAACAAGAGAAAAAAAATAGTTGACTGTCTTCTTGTGTGTACTGTAGGAGCTGCATTATGGCAGTACAGCCTTCTCTTTCCCACTTCAAACAAACTCTGTTACTCAACACTTCCTCGTGGGTCATGTTTTCCAAACTTTCCATCTTGTTACCATTTGGACCCTTTCCGTCTTGCTCACACCTTCCTAGAGCCTGAGCTCCAGCGGAGGCCTTGCTAGCAGCAAGGGGGGTGGAATAATTCCCTCCTGTCTCAGGGATCTCAGCAGCCTCCTGTTGCCGTGACTCAGAATGACAGCCACACTTCTGGCAAGGGGACTCAACCCGTGGTTGGCTGTCTCTCCTCTGGCACACACCTGCACCACTTTCACTTTTTTTTCCATTTTTTTCTTCCAGCTTCAAAGTGCAGCACTTTACTGGATTTCATATGATGATTCCATCCCCAAATCTTGCTGCTTCACTCCTTGCTTCTAAGGCAAGTGCTTCTACCAGCTCAGTGTCATGAACACATTTCAGATGCCCTCTCCATCCTGGTATGCAAGCTGTTAACTGAAACCTGAATATTTTGGGTTCCCCTAGAATGGACAGAGAACCACAGACAGCTGCTTTGAGTTCATCCCTTCAGCCCATCAAAAAAGTATCCTATTTGCCAACACTCTCACATCTCATGAGGAGCTCTGTCAAAAGCCCTGCTGAAGTCTAAATATGCCACATTAGCTGCTTCGTTCTTATTCCCTGGAGCATCTCCCTGTCAGGGGGGAAATGAGATTGGTTTGATAGGATCTCCCTCTGACAGGCCCACGTGAGCTGCTCCTTATGACTGACAAACTGACAGTTCAAGAATTTTCTGTCATCCTTCTGTGTATTCGATTTGGGCTGACTGACCTGTAATCCCCTGACTCCCTGCTTTCCCAAATCCTTCTTTTTACCCTGAAGGTGCTGGCAGCACAGCGGGGTGGGACTGGAGCTGCGGGGGTCCTGCAGTGCTTGGGGAGCAGTGGGCATCCTGCTGCCCCATACAGGAGAACTGCTGAGACTCCACTCCAGAGACCAGAGATCATACAGATGGAAATAAAAAGCACCTCACCTGGCTGACCAGGATGGAGAGAACAGGCTGAACACGCTGCTCATGATACCTCACGTGAGTTCCCTTTCCCTGGCGAGTTACGGGAGGCGTTGGCTGGCGTTAAGCAATCACCTGCGTGCAGTGGGTTGTGCTGTATCTCTTTGTGTGCAAGCTTTTTGCCACAGGAGTGCCCACAGAGACACAGATGGGCCTTGTAAAAGGCCAGGAGCCAGCTCTATCCCGCCCCTCAGAAATGAACTTTTCTTTTTGAAACAACAGCGTGGAGTGACCTGCCAGTGTATCACATCCTGGGACTTCAGTTCCAGATGGCTCTAAATGATACTGCTTTTTGGAAAAAAGAAAAATATGTATTTTCTTACCGTCACACTGAGTTTTCAGGGTTCTTCAGTGTTTGGTCTGTCCTTGCTGTTTCATGGACACAGTTGCAGCTGGCAGAACCCACGGAGAAACCATCTGCATGGTTGAGCCCTGCAGATTCATCTGCAGGCAGACTTGGGGTGCAGCAAAGTGACATGTGCTCATCGCAGGGCCAGGCAGCCTGGCCTCTCCTTGCTCTGTTACAATGAAGAAATATGGATAAATACTTTTATTTACATAGCAGTCTGCCTCTGTCAGTTGTTGGAATATTTCCAGGATGAGGCTGTAGATCAAGGAAGATTCAGTGGACTTCAGACAAGCACCCCAGTTCCTGAGCATTGCTATATTTCCAGCCTTGGGGAAGAGGAAGGTGGAAGAATTACTGATACATCATTACTGTGCACAAAGACTTTCTCTTTATGGAACCTAAATCCCCGGGTCTCATCAGTGATAGCTTCCCTGCAGCTGAGCCAAGAAGGGTTTTCTTGCAGTCTGAGCAAACTCTCAGGCCATTGTCTCTATTCACACAGATACATAGTTTATTCCAGGACAATAATAAAACACATCTTTCCTGCCTGGATAAATGGTTGTTTACAGTTTTTTTGACAGAAGGACAATAGGGGGAGACAGAGCAATTTCGGGTTGATGCCTGGAAAATGTCCCTGACAGCAATGAGAGCGGGCATGTGGGACTGGCAGAGGTGCAGTGGGGCTGTGCCACCCACTGGGTTTCTCCAGAGGCTTCATCCAGCCCCATTGCTCTTTCCTTTTATCTCAGGCAGAATGTGAACCAAAACTGGGATCTGAGGGGATGCCCAGAGCTCAAGGGGACGTTCAGACTGGATCTCCCATGCAGACCAGTGCCACAGCATGCACCTCCATGGTGCTGCAGCCACGTCCAGGCCCAGCACTGTCACCTTGTCCCCAGAGGAGATGCCTCTCGCAGACACTGCCTCAGGGCACAGGGTTCCTTGGGTATTGGATTGTATAACAGCAACAGACCATGGATGAAGTTTGATGGATTTTATTATAACTACACAAACTGATTACCGGTATAATTAAGCCTGAGTGGAATGTGAGCAATCCAAGCATAAGAAAAAAGTGAAGGGAAAAGCCACTTGCTACACAGGCAAGGCACAATACAGTTAACAAATGATCTTAGCCACTGATGAGCCACAGTTGGGCAAGCTGTTGATGTCCGATATTCTCTGTCACAACATTAAATGTCTCCTTCCCCAGGCAGCACCAGCCTGTCTCACCCTGGTGAGCACAGGGATGCCAGGGAGCAGAAAAATGCACGTTACACAAGGCAGGCATTTAAGGGCTTTACACGTGAGGCTGGATTTTCCTCCCTCTCCCGGGAGCGTAATAAGAAACGTGTGCGCTGTGAGACTCAAAGGCAGCAGGAAGGACCATGGGGAGAGCTATCTGTAACGCTGCCCCGAGTTCAAGTCAATAGCTGTGCTTGACGTTGTGTGACCTCGCCAAGGACATCCAGGGCTAAAAACAACGCGGTCGGATGGAGGAAAAGTTTTGGAAGGATCATTATCTGCTTCTCAACAAGGATGAAGAAAATGAGCTGGTAAGGAGCAGGGACTGCGCTGCGGGTTGGTTTCCTTGTGTGCCTCTTTCTCCACATGCTTGTTTTGACTCTGCCTCTGCTTCTTCACCTTCACTCCCCCTTCGGGCTCTGTCTGTCCAGCATAGCCCTGGTGAAGGAAAAACCCTGGATCAGTTCTTGATATTGGCCAAGGGAGGACTAGCGGAGGAACACAGTGCTTCAGTCCAGAGACACCAAACATTGGAAAAGACCTCTTTGTTCACCAGAAACCATCTGGCCATGGAGCAGTGTCCTTTCCCCCTATCTATTCCATTGTCTTTTCCACCCTAACTTTAAGGATTTCTACTTACAGGCACTCTTCCCCTTATGAGGCCATCAGAAAGCAGGTCATGGGAAAGATGCTTAGAATGAGCTTCATCCTGGGTCATTCTCTGGAGCAGTGATAAAGTTTCTTCTCCTAACATGTCAGGGTCTGTGCCGCTTAGCAGATCTAGGAAGGCTGGGCAGGTGGGCAAAGGCTACTGCAATTCCTATGGGAGCAATCCGTTGTTCCTCAGCCTTTAATGGCAAAATTTAAAGCGAAAAATTCTGCCCTCTCAAGCTTTTCAATTAATGCTAGTTGAATCTACTTTCTGGTTTTGACTGTACTTGATTATTGACTACTGATTGTTGTATGTACACTAAGGGACTGCTCCGCAAATGCAAGGAGCTGGAAACTCCTCCTCCACCTGCTAGTGTGTACTGATCATGCACAGCCAGGTGAGGGTGGGAGTAAGGCTTTCTCCTCCAGCTTTCTGTGCAGGGAACACCTGGAATCCAGGCATTCCCAGTGCACAAGGCAGCCAAGCTGGCCCCCCTCCCATGATGGGATCCTCTATCCTATGCGTCCAGCATCTCTGCAGTGTCACCCCTTGCCTTGGGGACTGGGAGGTGCCTCCGCCATGAGGATGCAGGTGCTTGAGACAGGAGCAGGTAGGAGGGATCCCACCCTGCACTGCACATTTGTGCCTCTGCCTTGGGGTTGCTCAGGGAGCTACTAGTAGCTGTGGGGCTGCAGCTCTGCTGTGTGCCTCTGGTAAATCCCTTCTGGGCTTTGCCTGCTGCTTGTGCAGCTCATGTGAGCTTGCTTGAGATTAGGGGGCTCAGGCTAGTGAAAGCAGTCTGGATTCAGTGCAAAATCAAAAAATCTGCCCTGGGAGACAGATAAGGAGTCAGCTAGTGATCACCAGTGTCATGCTGATAGCTGCTGTGTCCTTCAGGGTGTCTCTGCTGTGGGGAGGTGGTCCTCCATGCATGCATCCTTTTGTTAGTGTGGGAAGCAGCTGCAATGTCAACTGCCATATGAAGATGGAGGGCCAGCAAGGGCCAATGGAGTGAGCTGTTTCTGCTGGGAACGTTTAGCTGGGAGCCTGTGCTTCCTGGCTGAGCTGCACCCACTTCCAGAAGACACCTCCCTACCCCATCCAGGCTCCATCCTGCTGGCTGGGAAGGGCCCTGGCACTGCCTGTGGGCTGCTGACACAGCATGACTTGTGCAAGGCTGCCTGACTGGGGCTGGGCACTGTTTTTTGTCATACATCCTCTTGCTGTCCTGTTTGCTGGAGCAGCCTTGCCCCCAAGTACTGCACTCCTTGGGAAGCGTTTCAGTGCAGGCAGGTGCTGGCTCAGCGAGGCAGTGAATGCGGGTTCCTCAACTCCGGCTGCCAGCGTGCCCATATGAGCATGGGGTGAGGACCAAGCACGTGGTCTCTGGGCTGTTCACCAGCACAGGCTTCCCATGTACCATGCTGATGCAGGATGAGGCTGGTGATAGGCCACGCACTGGGGCTGACTGCTCCATCCCTCTGCCAGCCTGGGGCGGGGGCCTGGGTGCAGCCTGGCTGCTGGCACATCTCGCTGGGCAGCTCCCAGCCCTAACTTTGCAGTTCTTCCCAGGCCAGGGATTTGATCCTCTCAGTGCCTTCTGGGCAGATGTGATCCCCCCCAGGCCTCCTGCCTCCCAGGCCTGCCTTTGGAATTTATTTATGAAAATGCTGCTTTTAAACAGCAAGCAAGCAAAGATCACTGCGGATTTCCCAAGCTGTGGACACTGATTTGTCCTCCAGCCCTGAGAACAACATCTGTAGCTATTGCTTTAAACTTCTGTGTCCTTCAAAGAAATAATATTTTGCATGCAGCAGGGCTGCAAATTCAAAAGCTGCATCACAGTTTAGAAATTGGTTTTGCTAACCTGGTACAAGGGCGGCGTGATTATCTTTATTTCAGTTGAACTGCATTGATTTCAGCTTAGTTTATGTTGATTATGATCAGAGCTCAGATAAATCAAGTTAATTGCTCTCTTAAAACTAAATAGGTGCTTACTCCACTGCCTTTTAATCACTTTAAAATTATACCTGAAGTTGAACCTGTGTAATTGTTGGTACAAGCCCTTGCCAAGGAGCTCTGCTTTGCTGCATATTCTGTCCTGTAAAGCACCACTCCTCCTTCTGACATTTCTATGAAGTATATTCAGATGTTGAACTTCCTCATTTTTATTCTCTTTACATTTTTAAATCACTGTTTCCTCCCTCCACTCAAATACAGATTCTGTGCTGATAGCAGGTTATGCTGCTCCATCACACTGTGCACTTTAATTGGCAGAGAAGCCTGCAGTGTAGCCACATGTAGACATACAAGAACGTTTCCTTTTGTTCCCTTCCCCCGCCTACACCTACAGAGTTGCTGAAACCCTCTTTGGGGGGCAGGCACCCCATGCTCCAGTGGCCCTGTGTGCATAGCTGCTGCCTGAGCTCTGGGTTGGCTCTCACTGTGGTGATGATGCAGGGTCCCTCCTGCACCTACTCGTGGGGACCAGCCCAGCAGCACCCCAGGGCAATGCTGCAGCTGCTTCCCTGTGCTCCTGCCCTCATGAACGTTTCTGTGGGGACTGCTCAGATCTGGGCTTTGTGGAATGGCGAAGGGAGCCAAGAGATGGTTCTGTGTGGGGAAATGAAGGGATTGCTGCAGCAGGAAGAGAAACACTTCACTGAAAGTACTGATTTATCTCCAGCATTGTATCCAACACCAAAACATGAAATCTTTTGCTAGGTTTTCATTTAAGCCTTAAAAAGCAAACAAAAAACCTTTTGTCCAAAACAAGTGCTTACACAGCGTACACTAGCGTGGGTGGCATAGAGCAAGCCATGTGGTGGGGGCTGCGTGGGTCCTTCTCTGGTGCCCATGGTGAGGCAGAAAGGGACATGGCTGCTGATGAACAGGAGATACTGGGCTGCAGGGCCAGGGTGGCACCTAGCAAGGCTGGTGTCTGGGCACTGTGAGCTCCACCTGTGGATGGAGCATCTCCTTCAGTCCTATGGGGGCTGACAGGGCTCCTGGCAGCTGCTGGTCCTGCCAGAGCTGAGCTCTGCTGACTTCTCAGAGCAGCTCCTCTGTGGCAGTCGAGGAGTCAAAACGTCAAAGTGAGCAGTGACTCCCTGTGAACTTTGAGGTGTGGGTTTCAC
Organism: Penelope pileata; assembly: GCA_013396635.1. NCBI lineage: Eukaryota > Metazoa > Chordata > Aves > Galliformes > Cracidae > Penelope > Penelope pileata. Next base: position 56,020 of record WBMW01001085.1, on the reverse strand, counting down.
TCCAGGCATTGCTTCCTTTGGAAGGAGATGTGAGCACTGTCCCTCTGTGCAGAAACTGCAAAGAAAACACCCTGCTTGCAGAGAAGGATCCAGCTACACTACAGGCATTGAAGTTATCATTAGCCCTGCTGTGAGGAAGCTTAAATTGAGCCAAAGCGTACAACAAATCTGAAGTTCTTCTCAAGGGGAAAAATTAGAACTTACATTTGTCACTATGTATAGATGAGTACTGGGCTATTGAGGAGAAAGGGCAAGTAGGGAAGGTGGCGTATTTTGGGGAATAATTAAGAGGAAGAGAACATACAAAGCCAAAAGTTCCTTTATGTACTTGTTTTTGAGATCAGGTGTACATGGCGGAAGATAACACAGCAGCAGTAGGAACAGTACCTGGCAATGAGAGGAGATGCCTGGGGGCTTGGCTGTTTTCATTCCTCAAGGCAGAAGCTGTTCCTCTTCTGCAAGGTGGATTTCAGTGCTTTCAGACTGAAGGCAGTTGCTGGCACAGCAGAAAGGTGTGGTACCACAACAGGCTACCTGATGGTAAAAGCTCCAGACTGGAGTTAATTCCTCAGAAATCCTGGGACAGTTGATACAAAAACATTCCTCTGTCAGCAGCAGCCCGGCAGCATCCTCCTTGCGGAAGCTCTGTGTGTTTAACTGTGTCATGCCATGTCAGTCAGCAAGCTCTAATTTCCAAAAATGACTTTGGGCTGTTATGAGGCCTCAGTCACCAGCCTTTCTTTTCAATCAGCTCGGGCTTTCTGACGAACAAACACCAAGGTCAAGCTTGTTAACAGAGTGCTCTCTCTTTGCTGTACAGGAAATTTTTGGCTACAAAACCCAGCGCTGCCGGAAGGCCCTGTGCATGGCTGGGTACATCTTGTCCTGTGGGGCTCTGCTGCTGCTGTTCCACTGGAAGCCGGAATGGGATGTGTGGGCAAACTGCATCCCCTGCAGCTTGGAAGAAGCGGACATTGTTCTGCTCAGATCAACTGTAGGTCGAACCCTTGCACCTTCCTGTTATTTGCAGAACCCATGGTTTTCACAGATAGAGCAGCTAGTCTTTCTTTGCCCACATGAAGCAGCAGGTTGGTAACACTATCCCTGTGTGGAATTGGAGGGGTGAGTCAAGCTTCAGTGGAGTTCTGCCTCTTCTCATCCTCTGTGTACTGTGGTAGAGTCAACTGCCTTTGCAGGAGGAATCATCTTCAGACATGTGGTTGTTAGTAACCTTTCTGCTTTGAAGTTATGGGACAATGTTGAAGAGATGGGTTATGGAGAGCTGGGTTTTAAGCTCTGGTTATGTTCTAGAACTCCACCACTGTAAATTAAAATCCAACCCACTTCCTTCAAAGAAAATGCTTAAGACACTTAATGCTCAATATTGCAATGTTATCCGTAATATAAATGCACTCATACCACTAAATGAGTAATCTATCGCTTCTTGTAACCAGATAGGTTAGTCTAAAATTGCGTAAAGGACAATTCAATCTGACAGGTGCATCTGTAGCAGTAAAGCTGAGTTGCATTTGACTGTGGATTTATAACAAGTAGCCACATAATAGGAGATCTGTACAGCTAAGTAGCTGGTGTTGAGGTTTCCATGTTCACACTAGAGGTGATTCAGAAAGCTTTTACTTGCAGCTAGCTCCAGTGTGGTTTATAGACTGAAAATCCATCCAGTAGCTATTGAAGCGATCTGGTTCGGTTTCATCTTATCTGAAATAGCTCTGAAGCATGCATCAAAGCAAATGGAGATGATTGTGTGTTTGACTTCAGTGTGCTTTAGTGATCGGTACTGAAGCACTGATACCTACCATCACTGTTGCTATGGAGTTGCATTTGCTATGATTGCAATGGTGCCACAGTATTGTAGTTCTCTTGGAATCTCATATATACTTCTCAGAGTTGGGAAACATTATCACAGGCAACATTTCATGCTGTCACTGAACTGGGCTCTATTTCTCTAGGATGAGTTTCAGAAATACACCCGGAAGAAGGTGACCTGGATTGATTTGTCCTCTTTGACACTACCTGTTGGTAGTAATTCAGAATGTCCTCTGGTAGCTGATAAAGACTCTGTTATAAACAGAGCTATAATGAAGCCACAGTTAAAGGTAAGTTTTCTATGAAATGGAGAAGGAAGATGGTGGGTGAACTACAGGAATTGGGGAACTGGGAGCCTTCAAGAAATGCTCTGTCAGCATCCTCCTGCAAATCCTGTTATCACAAGTGGAAGCTTTCTCCGAGAACTTGGGGAAATGTTTCTGTAACATAGTGAGGTGGTTTTCCCTGAATGTCAAAAGGAGTTTTTGCTGTTTGGTATCACAGGTGAGATGTATCCAGGTGCAGAAAATCCGTTACATTTGGGACCTTTCTGTAAAAGAGTTCAAGAAAGTTGGGTGAGTATCAACAACATGTTACAAAACCTTTTGCAGTAAGGAAGTCCCCTGTGTGAACTTTCTCCTGTTATCCCAGATCGCTAGAAGACAGCAACACGTGTCACAGCATACACCACAAGTTTGGAGCTGGCCTGACACGGGAAGAACAGAAAATCAGGTACCGTCTACATATGAGTAGATGTATGAGCTAATTATGACAGTATGACTTATTAATTCTCCCTTTCAAATTTATGTAAGCTTCTTGCTGCTCACCGTAGCAGTAAGGCAGTGCAAACTGCATGGGTGGCATTCAGAAAAGTGAAAAATCATTACCCCCACACCTTATTGAGCTTGTTCTGTTCTGAGTGATGCCAAGGTAAGTCTGGGGAAACATCGCCAGTTCCAGCTGTGGTTCAGGGTGCAGCAAGCCTTGACTAGCTGCCTCTGCCAACATCTCCTTAAAATACCTCTGAAGAGCTCATCACAGGGTTTAACAGCAAAGTGACATTCTTTTCAACCAGGAAATAGCAAACTTCTGCCTCTGGGTAAAATCCTTTCAGATACAACAACTTCCTGACAGATTTATTTGTCCTGCTCAGCCATCTGTGCCCCCAGGAGTTACCTGTTTAGATAACTGTTAGTATTATTTGGGCTCATGTCTTTCCTGCTGCCTTGCCTGTGTGACTAAGCTGTAACATGGGGAACTATTCTTTCCATCCATACAGGCAGCTGGTGTGTGGGCCTAATGCCATCGAAGTTGAAATCCGTCCCATTTGGAAGTTACTTTTTAAAGAGGTCAGTAAGTCAGCCTGGCATGGTGGGGACAGGCATGAAATGGTTTCAAGACTTCATCTGGGCACTCCAACATGGGGCAGTTTATGCTTCACAGGCATGAGGCACAGAGAAAAGTTGGTGAACCTCTGTTATGCTTTAGCAGATGAAATGTAGTACAAAACGTCAGAGAAATGCTGCTGCTGGGCTTACTGATGGCCTTAACAGCACTGTAAATCAGGAGTGTGCTTAAAACAGGAAAATATTTGCAAAATTTCTATTTTATAATTACTTTATTCACCTAGTAATTTCCTTTTCTCCTATGACATGCAGGCATATTTATCCTATGTAAATGATGACATACTGCAAGACTATTCTTCTTCCACAGAGGACAAAACTGACACATATATCTCTCCTCTTATTCACAATATGCAGAAGGTTACTGGCTGAGTTTGCATATAGAAATGGTGCACATATATTTTTCCCAACCTGTAATGGAGGATTTGCATACAGGATACGGTTGTGTCATCTGTGTTCATATAATGGACTATGGATGCTACATGAGTATCTCTAAAATGAAAAAGAGCTATGAATCATGGGTCTCCAAGCTAGTATGGTCAGCACATTTCTGAACTTTAGGAGTTTGTTTGAAACTGTACAAAATACATGAAAAGCTCCAGGGCTTCTGAAATCGCTTGGATGTGATATCTCCAAGTTTTCAGTGCCCCCTGGAGATGGTCTTGAAGAGAACTCCAGTGCAGCGCTCTAAAAAAGTTTATTTAATTTGAACTTTGCACTTCCATCAAAGTCTGAATCTTCGTGTTTGAAATATTAATGGTGGTGCCCGAAGGCAGAGGGGTCCTCACAAGCTGGTGGTATTTCAGTCCAGATATAGCTTCAGTGGCTGAAGACTGGCACCCTGATTTAGTGTCCATCTCTTCATCCTAGTGAATGTTGAAGAGTGTATTAAATTTTCATTGAGGGACCAAATTTGTCAGATGAATAATTCATTTCAATTCTAATCCGTATGCAGACAGCCCTCTCAATGGGTATTTTAGTTATATCAGTTCTACAGAAAGTCTGTCACTCCTTCAGAGAAGCCACATAGTGGGGAATTCTCTAAAAAAATTCATCTAACTTTTGTTGTTAGCTAGATATCACAGTAACCAAAATTGTATTCTCAGTTGGACTTCAGTGGGGCTTATTAGCATAATGCATTGAAGTGAGTGATGACTAGTATTGTAAAACTGTCACAAAGTGCAGCAGCCAGAAGTATGAAAGTGTGAGAAAATCAAGCCTTCTGCTTAGCTGTTGTCGAGACTGATTACCGATGGCCTTAGAGATCCTTAGATTCTTCTCTTTTTCTTTTTGCAAATAAATATCATATCCACACTGACTTTCTTTAATCACAAAGTATTAAATACATTGACTGCAATTCAGTCTTTTTTCCCCATATTTGGATAGTGTCTCCCATGTAGAGATTATTTAGAATCAGCAATGTTAAGGTCACCTTTGTCAGACGGCTACAGTGGGAAACCGACTGACTGGAAGTCTTAAAGTCTGATGCTGAATTGCCAGCATAGTTGCTGCTGCATAGTTACCAGTTAGCAACAGCTTTTAATTACAGACACCAAGAACTATGTGTAAGCTGGTGAGTTCAGAGATGGAGGCTATTAACACCCTGAAACAGCCATGAAGACATGTTGCCTTGGAATGGAAAGCAATACTTCAAGGTGGTGTTGGAGATTCCTTGGCATTGTAATGAAATGTTCTCCCATCTTCCTGCTGTGGGCTATGTCCATCCCCTGACAAGTGTTCCTTTTGCATTTGCAGATTTTAACCCCCTTCTATGTGTTCCAAGCCTTCACCCTCACGCTGTGGCTGAGCCAAGGCTACATTGAATATTCAGTGGCCATCATAGTCCTGTCAGTCATTTCTGTGGGCCTAACCGTGTACGACCTCAGACAGGTGAGTGCCACACAGCCTGCCAGCTTCCCATGCCACACTGCTAGTCTGCCACACTGAAGACACAATAAGTAGCTATTTCTGTGCTCTTTCTGATTATTTTCTATTACTCGGTATTCTGATGTGTTGCTGTACTTAGTACTACAGAAGAGTCAAAAGATTCAGAACCACTGGTCTTGAACTTCTCAAGAATTAGAGGATTGAAGTCTTGACACATGGGGTTCATAAGACTGAAGCTGGCCTGTACCCATGAGTCTGATTCCCACCGTAATTTCAGGAGAATTCATTTCCCTTAAGGTTTGTTGAATAGCAAGTCTTAACAGCAAAAAGAAGCATGACTGTTCTTAATTCTCAAATTTGTTCAACACTTCTGTCACAGAGACAGCTGCTTAGAAACATATTCTAGTAGTCTCAGCTCACTCACTTTTTGACCTAAAGCACTCATCAGTGATAAGCCTGAAATCTTCAGCATCTGTGGAAGAGGAAAATAGATGAAAATAAGTGAAGATGAGCCTCACACAATGTCTGCATGCCACTGAGTCTCCACATTCAGGCAGGTGAGGTGCCTGCAGCTTCCTGCTGGAAATGCAGAACACTTGCAGGGAATTTGGAAACCACTTCCTTATTGTCTGAGCACACTTAAAATAAAAGAGGAAGGCAAAAATCACATGGAAAGAAAAGATGTAATAAGGAAAAAGAGTAACTATATTTAAGAAAACACAAAGAGAGATAGAAGCAGGAGTCTGGAAAGCAATATTTTAGCCTGTTCTGGCTTTGGGTGTCAAACTAATCGATGTTGTCAAGATTTAAAAGCAAAAAGAAACTGGGGATTCCCAAGTCCTGGTAAATGCTTTGTTTATCTGCAGGAAGCAGGCAAGGGTTAGAAGACAGCATTGAGAAACACAGTTCCCACAGATAGAGTGACAGGAAGGCAGCCATGGGGTGCATGGAGTTTGCAGCCCTGCTCAAAGCTAGCCTGAGAACCCATGTGCTGCTTCAAAGCCAGGCACAGCTCACGTTGCCTACAAACACACTGCTCAAATCACTCTTCCTGCACTGAGTTACTGGGCAGGGGCAAGGTTCAGCCCTGGGAACAGCTCTGTGAAATGCTGCACAGGAGGAGACAACAATTTGCCCTTCACTGAGTTGGTGCCAGTTCAGCTTGCTTTTTCTTGGGCTGTTGGGGAGCACAGAGTGCTCCCATGTGTGTCCCTGAGCTTGGGAATCTCTGGGCAGTGTGTGTTCAGTGCTGCACTGTGCTGGCACAGCTCTCCATGCCCCCCTTTGCCAAGGGCACGCTTTTTTCACTGCCTTATTCCAGGCTCACACCGGTCTCAGTGAGTGCTCTGTGAATAGCTGGGGCTCCTGCCAGCACAGGTGTGTTGGCCACAAACCCTGCTTTTGTATCTCTGACTAAAATCTGTATGTGTCATGTAGGATGAATAGCACTCCTGTGTTGAACAAGCACTCACATCCCTTTAAGAGCACCCGTATCCCTGAAGTGGTGGTGCTGTGCCCTGCTATTGCAGAGTACCAAGAATGATGCATTCAGCTTTTCTTGGCAAGGCCAGTCTCACTGTGTGACTGATAACTTTGGCAGGAAGAATTGCAGTGTTTGAGGCCTCTGGATATTCTTCAGACTGGTTTGACACCCTTGCAAGAACAATACTAATGAAGAAATTTGCACGTAGGGTTAGTTCTTTGCAATTGCAACTTATAAATCAAGATAGTGCATTCTCTCTAATGGCCTTGCATTGACAGTTGACTTCATCATTATCCCAGGGTATGCAATTGTCTGAATTAGATTGCAAAAACTGGCAAAGCCCAGACACCCAGCCAAATCAGAATTTTTCTTCTTGCAATGGCAGTTTTGTAATGGTAGTCTTTACAACTGAGCTGTTCTGTTGGTAGCCCCCTAGCAAAGATAAAACTGTTGAGCACAAAGAAGCCGTTTCCTAAGGGGCTGCAGATAGCAATGTTGCAGCTCAGGAGACTTGCACTGGAATGAAGCACAGATAGCCCTGTGAAAGTCAAGGGAGGTACAGCAGCATGAGTGAAAGCAAATGGGAAATTAGCTCCAAGTTCCCACAGAAGTTTGTTCTAGGCCAGCTTTGAGCCACCATCCTGACTTCGAAAGAGGTGTGAAAACTGCCCTGGTAGCTCAGTGGAGCCCAGTTCCTGTGATATTCGCTCAACCACTGATTGTAACATGCTGCTCAGCTTGAGTCTTGGTGTTTCAACACTGCAATCATTTTCCCATAAACAGCAGTCCACCAAGCTGCATGACCTCGTTGAGGAGCATAACAAAGTCCAGGTTACAGTCTGCACGAAGAATGAAGGTGAGTCATCTGTGTCTCATTTTCCTCACCAGCCTGAGTAATTAACTGACGTGTTGAAATGTATCTGGAATTGCACAGCTCCTGTTGATTTCCACAACTGAAACGTGCAGGGTGAGCTGCAGGGAGAATGGGGTAGAGAGAGGTGAGCTGGGCAGGGCAGGGAGAAGTGCAGGCACGGTCTGTGCGGTGCGGTAACGATGCATCTGTGTCATCAGTATCTGCAGCATCTCTAATGATACAGGTGAACCTACTAATTTGTGTTATGAGTTGGAAACAGTTTGGAAAACTCTATTTCCCAAACACGTAACCAGATAACAACTCTGGTCTTCAGAGATCTGTTTCCCTGCCCTGCTATAGGCTACTTTCACAATCTTGTAAAGCAGCCTGTGAACAAGTTTCAAGGAGTCTAGATGTATGGTTCACACTCAGGTATGCACTTCCTTCCCCATGCCTCTGTTCTTTGCCTGTAAAGTAGGACATACAGCTATTTTTGCCTCCCAAAGACACTGAGATGTGCAATTGCTGGAATGATGGGAGATGTAGGGGTCCTAGATGGATTTTCTTGGTCAGTGTTTTATGGACACTAAGCCAACAAAATTGCAGGCAGCCACTTGGAAGCAGATATTTAGACAAGGGCCTACCCTTGCACTGTTGTTTTTGGGCCAATATTATTTCTGAGAGGCATTGGCCTTAAATCATGCTGTATAGAAATTTAGTGATGCTATGTGTGTCTTGAAACTTGTTTTTTATTGATTGGAACTTGTGCACAGGTGAAGTTTATCTTTGTATTGTTCTACAGGTTGCAAAGAACTGGAGTCTCGTTACTTAGTCCCAGGAGATGTTTTTCTTTTAGATGGAAAAAAGCTCTCTCTCCCATGTGATGCTGTCCTGATTGATGGAAGTTGCATTGTGAATGAAGGGATGCTCACAGGTACAGCCCTGGAGTTTGAAATGCTAACACCCTGTGCAGGTTCCCTGTCAGGGAGATGTCTCTGTTCTGACAGCAAATTGTTTACAGTTTATTTAGAATAGTTTGCAGCAGGAGGTGGGAGAACTGTGGCTTGAATAATTCACAGTTGTCTTGGGCTTTTGAACACTGCCATTGTATAATATACACTTCTTATCCACAAAAAAACCAAGTAGGATTAATATACTGTCAGAAGTAAAAAGTGAAAATACTCAAATTCACTGAATATGTATTTTATGAGGTTTTGGATTCTAATCTTGCAGCAGTTCAGCTCAAGCAGACAGTGTGAGAGCACAGGGGTCAGTGTCATAGCTAAACACTGAGCCACTGCAAGGCATGAACTTGGGCCAGGGGCAAAATTTGACCTATGCCCACTGACAGAAAAAGCTTAGAGAAGCCATCTGATATACTCTGAAACAAAAACTGCAATGGCTGTCACCATAAATCCGCATCTGTACGGACATAAGCAAGCCAATTAGTCAGACAAGCTTAAGCACCTAAAGGGCGCTGTCATTTTTTAATACGCACACAATCTGATAAGACCTTTAAACCCCCTTTAAGTGAAGTACACGCTGCCGTTCTCAGGTGAAAGTATTCCAGTTACTAAGACCCCCTTGCCTCTCACGGAGAATCCAAAGCCCTGGAAAATCCACAGCATGGAGGACTACCGGAGACACGTCCTCTTCTGTGGGACTGAGGTCATACAGGCGAAGTCGGCTGGCAGAGGGCCAGCGCGGGCTGTGGTGCTGCAAACTGGTATGTCTTTCCCCAGACTGGTTGGAAAATGGTAGAAGTGGCCTCCCAAGAGGCTGATAGAAGAGCTCGGGTCTCTGTAGTTCCAACACAGTGTGAACGAGCTGCACCTGAGCAGTCCTTGAAGCACCTGATGGCAGGGCCTCATGCAGCGTTATCTGTTTGTCGCAGAACGGTCTCTCTGTGCCACTGCTTTGTCACCTCTGCATTGTAAGGCTCATGTCTTCACACAGGGTTCAACACCGCTAAAGGTGACTTGGTAAGATCCATCCTCTACCCCAGGGCCGTGAACTTCCAGCTCTACCGAGATGCCTTCAAGTTCATCCTAGGCCTCTTGGCCATCGGTGTGCTGGGACTGATCTACACCGTGTGCGTCTTTACATACCACAAAGTAAGTATGGGCCGTGCCTCCAGGCCACGTGCCAGCTCCAAGTCCTTGGTTGTCCATGGTCATTGGATTATCATCCACTTCTGTAATGAAGTCTTCTGATGCCAGAAGTGGGGTGTTGGGGGCAGAACAAACCAGAATAAATCCATCATCCCCACGGTCAGAGTTTGGGGTGCATTGTCCTGCATCAGGAGGATCGGATCCCAGAGAGCTGAGGTAGCAGGACTGTTCCCGCCCGACCGCCTGTTGTTCTGGCTGTTTGCAGAAGCCTGTGGCAGAAGTCGTGGTCATGGCTCTCCTCCTCCTCACTGGGGCTGTGCCTCCTGCCATTCCTGCTGCCTTGACCACGGGCACTGTTTATGCCCAAAGGAGGCTGAAGAAAAAGAAAATTTTCTGCGTTGCTCCACAGAGGATTAATATCTGCGGGCAGATCAACCTTGTTTGCTTTGACAAAGTAAGGCCCTTCCTGGGGCGATGAAAGATGCTGGGGGTTGCTGGAATCATGGTCGTTATTTTATCTGTTATTTTATCTGTTATTTTTTTATTTTCTATTTTATTTTATTTCCACTCCATCTCCCCTAACCCACTCCCAGGAAAGCCCGCGCCTGTGGGGCAGGGTGGCACTGAAGGCATGAGGCTTTCCTTACCTTGCCTGCAAAGGAACCCTGGGGATGCACAGGCAAAGGGGTGGGCAGGAAAAGGGTAACAGATATTTATCTATCTTGATTTAGACAGGCACATTGACAGAAGATGGACTGGATCTGTGGGGCATCCTCCCTTCTGAGGGAAGCCGGTAAGGAAGGATTTCCTTTAGTGGTAACTCATCTCCAGTGTGGATGTACTGCTCCAAAGTCAGGTTAGCAGGGAGGTGGTTGCATGGGAAAGGGAGAGACAGCAAGGAGATGTTGGCAAGAGGCAGGGGCTTGGGAGGACATCAGGGTTGGTGTCTCTGCTCAGCTCATTCGCCTCAAGGAGGTAGGTTGGCCAGCGTAGCCGTGAGCATGGCTGCTAATTCAAGGCAAACACACAGCCCAGTAGCCGGCAGCAGCATGAGTGCTTTTAATTACCCTGTGGGGATTTGGAGAATATGCACAGAGCTTTTCAATTATGTCATTCACAGCATAGTTCAATAAATATTCCTAATATATTCAATAAACCTTTCATCCTTTAAGTGTTAGGATAATGCTCCTTCTGTTGAAATTAAGTGTTGCCAGCTTCAGAGCTTGTCAAAGCTCGCCTACCTTCTGTAAACACTGCAAAAATCCGTGAGAGCACAGATCAGACCTGCAAAGCTTAGGTATCCTTACAGACTCTCTCACACCCATGGCAGGCTCCATCTCAAATCCAAGCCCAAGGAGCACTGAAAGCCTCAAGAGATATTCAGTATGTAAATATTAAACTTGACTACATCCAGAATTATACTATGTAATTCGTATTATTAAAATACAATAACACACTTCAGCTCTGCAGTGTAGCCTTTATGTTATGCCAACTCAAAATATCAATCTTTTGCAGTGGCCAGGATAAATCACACACCCCGTATCTACTTCCAGATTTCATTAGTTGCTGTTAATATATCAGATACCTCAACACCACAGAGATAATCTTGCTATAATGAATGAAAGGATGAATTTATTATGAGAAAAGAGAAATCACATTCCCAGCACTTCCTCAAAGGACAGAAAGAAAATTGCTATCTGATGCAAATTAATGAGAAGAGATTAATAAGTGTCAACTGATAAAATATTCCTCCAGCAGGACCAATCTACAGGCAGATAGCACGCTCTCTTCTTGGCACCCATCCAGTGCCCCAGGCTGAGCATGGGCATGCTGGGTGGGCTTGGAGCCCACCAAAGAGCAACTGGCAGTGATTCCACCAAGGTAGCCTTGCAGGTTGTGTCTGCTCAAGTAAGCAGCAGGACAAAATTGGATCTATAACTCAGGATAAATTAATGTAGTAAGGAATTGTGAGGTATCAGAACATAAGGCTCTCTTTACTGATGTGTCCGACCTACACCCAGCAGGGAAGCAGTGCTGGTGGCTTGCCAGAATGCAAGGAGGAGCCATCACTGGCTGTGTTGATCTCATTAGTGCATTTACATAATTATTCTTTCTTAAATATTCACGTTCTTAAGCACATAAGGCTAGCTGTCAGCTAATCTGAACGCTGTGAGGCAATGACAGTAAAGGAATTTCGCTCCGCTTGCAAAATATCCTATTGTATATTTAATAAGATAAAACGTTTGTTGGTTTTATGTTGTTTAACATTTTCATGGTGTCTCTCAAGTATTAATTAATTAATAAGCCAATTATGACCAGCATGAGAACAAGGTATAATTTGCTGGAAAGAGAACAAACTCTGACGGCCCAGAGGGATGACACGTCCCGGGATTCATTGCTCCTTTTAACAGAGCTGCGAGCTGTCACGCTGCTCGCTTCCAGATGCATTTCACTGCGCCTGTTTTAGTAACAGGGGATGCTAGCGGTGATCAAAGGTAAATAAAATCTATTTGAATTTCTCCTTAACATGCCAGCCCAGGTAATGGGCTGTGTTCTGGTCTGGCAGACACAGCTCGTCAGCCAGCCAGCTTCTTAGAAGGAAAAATGTGTGTGAGAAGACTCTGAGAAACAATGAAATAACAGAGCCCTGACCCAGCCCAGCCTGCACGCATGCTCAGTCTGTTTGCAGCACCAGGGACAGAATACACCTCAAGGCCTTCCACAGAAACAATTCAGGGCATGAATCTTTAATAGCGTTCCTCCAAGTAAATCAATAAGAGTCAAACTTATCCATTTTTAAAGCCAAAGTGAGGGACTGGTGTCAGATGTATCTGGTGTCTGGAAATGCAGATGGAGATCTATGATTCGAAGTGGAGGTTCTCCCAGGCCATAATGCTAAGCTTCTTGGAGATTTCTGCTGCAAGTTGGTTCCTTTCTGATAGTGTCTTCTGTGCTCTAATACTAAACAGCAGCCTCCAAGCAGGACTCGAGTGCCTGTGCCAGCCCTTCTGAGTGTTTACCTTCTCAGTTTCTTTGCAACAAGTTGAACTCATAACAATTAAGTTCTGGGGACTTCTTGGCCTGTGTGTCCCTGAACTGTTATCAGGATGGGTAGGACGGCACGTTGCATGCTGTTATTGGGCTCAGCACCACTGCAAAAAGCAAAGCAGCACCTGCACGCACTAGCTGAAGACTTCTCTGCATCCCTTTCGCAAGCAGACCCGCTAACCCTCTGCTTTTTATCAGGTTTCAGAAAATCCACAAGTTCCCATCCAGCACTCCTCTGCCCTGGGGACCTGTGTGCAGAGCCATGGTGAGCTGCCACTCCCTGGTGGTTTTGGATAAGAAGATTCAAGGAGACCCACTGGACCTGAAAATGTTTGAAAGCACACACTGGGTAATGTGACTTGCGTCCTCTGCACCCTCCAGAGCACAGCCCCAGGGCTTACTCAAGGTCAAGCCCAATCGTATGTCTGTAGGGATGTGTGTGGGCATGTTTCTGTGCTCTTACACTGAGGGCTGTTCTCTCTGATGAGCAAAGGAACATATCCCTATGGAGAAGCTAGGGCTGGAGCCTCAGGCTGAATGAATAGCAAGTCTGAAACCTGGGGAGGAGGCAAGAGGCTGAGCCCCAGGGCACATCTGTGGGGATGGGGAGCGTTGTGCAGGTGGGAGCAGGAGGAGGGGGAGGCAGCAGAAGGAAAGCAGCTGCTCTTCTCCCCAACACAGCCTGGAGGGGCTGTGGGGTCACTGCAGTCAACTGGTCCATCATCTCTTCTTCAGCCTTGTGCTCAAGAGAGTTTAGTTAATAAATAAAACAGATGGCAGCTCTTGCAGCAGTGCTGCGGGAAGGCGGCAGGCTGGCGCTCGCTGCCGTGGAAGGACAGGCAGCAGAGGGGGATGATGAGGGGGGAATGAGCCTCGGCAGCATGTACAGCAGCAGAGCTGGAGGGCTAAAGCATCCTACACCTAAACTTGCCACCCTGTTTCTGCACAGAGTCTTTTAAAGCTGGAGGTTGGAAGATAAATCCAGGTAGATAGGGATTACTTCCCTTTCCTGTTGTTATATGGCATTAAATTGATGTGAAACTTGAACTTAGATAAACAACAAAATTTGACACAGGTTCTTTGCTCTCATCAAGTCAAAAGATGGAGGGCCCTGTAGGCTTATGCTAAGGACAAGACTGCAGAGAGGCTGTCAGTCATGATGGCTAGAAAGACCTCATAGATTATAACAAAACACTGCTGCAGCTCAGTGCCGACAGCAAGGAAGAAATTGTCCCATATGCTGCTGCCACTGCTTTTAACAGACAGGTGTGAAGCCAAAAAATACAAAAAAAAAATGAAAATAAAAAATAGCAGCATCAGAAATAATGCTTTTTCCTCTACAGGAGATAGAAGAGTCTGGCACATCACAGGACAGGGCTGGTGCTCTTGACACCTGCATCGTTAGACCGGGGCCCAATGCCAGCAGCGTGAGTCCGGCTCTCTCTGGGGTTGAATATTCTGTGCTTTCAACCTGCAGCTTGTGAAGCTTCTTGCATGCACACTGTTATTTACTGAGCTACTGGCTGCAAAATGCCTTTTCCTCACTCACTCCTGTGCTGCATATTCCCTGCAAACAGACCTCCTGGAAGCTTAAGACTAGAAAAGCAGATTCTGATTAAATTGGAGGACCTGCTCCTGAGGTGGCATCTAACACACTTTCTAAAGATCCCACATGCCTAAAACCCCTCATTTCCACCTCTATTTGCAGTAATAACAGATACAGACTTCTGAGTCCTCACCCCGTAAAGCTGCTGGCAAAATGAAGCTATATGACTGGTTTAAGGGAAACCAGTGCGGAGTGTGGACCCTAACTCCTGCTGGTGACACTCATGCAGCACCACTGACAGATTCACCAGCCTCACCCCAAAGCGCAGTACTGTTTGCTTCCCTCTGCCTCTCAAAGGGCCAGGCAGCATCTCCACATTTTGACGGTTGAAAATTGTTATGTTTCCAGCCCAAATGCTGAGCCAGCCTTCTTCTTCCCAGAGGAAGAAGGCTGATTTCTGTTAGCAGCACCAGGAAGACGGTGCTGTGGCAACGAGGAAATCAATCTCGTTTCTAGCATTGCTCTGTTCCCTTGGTGATGTCACTGTAACATCAATTTTCAGTTCCCTTGTCTGTAACTCCAGGAATATTGCATCAGGATGTGAGTGCTAAGAAGAAGCCTGGGACAAAGTCAGAAAAATTGAATACTAAGAAAAACACTGAGGTTCTGAGGAAGCATGCTAGGAAGCCACTGCTTTTGAAACTGTGGTTCCTAAACTTGTTATAATTGATCTGATCCCATAGTCAGAAGGCACTGAAATAGTCTCCTATAGACAATAAATCTCCTGAGCCAGAAAGGCTCAGATGAGCTGGAGCTCAGGATGGATTTACTTTGTGTAATCCATGAATCAAATCCCCACATAACATCTCCTTTTCCTGACCTCTTTCAGGCCCCTGTGGAAGGAATTGTGATCCTACATCAGTTCCCATTTTCCTCTGGGTTGCAGAGGATGTCTGTTGTTTCACAGAAGATCGGAGAGGAACAGTACGACCTGTACATGAAAGGAGCACCAGAAACAGTGTCCAGCTTTTGCAGAAAAGAAACTGGTATAGATCTGGGGAAGGGCACCTTTACAGTATTTTTTTAAACTTAATCCAAACCAGACCTTGGACTGTAATCCTAAAAGGTTTGCAGCACTCTGCAACTGTATGTGTAAGATTCTTCCCTCAAACAAGCCTTGGGCCAGTACAGAAGTTAAATATCATTAGTTAACAACACAAATAAGTGTTCATTGCTTGATTGTGTGTTAGGATGCACACAGCCCAGCAGCCAGTGAGACGCACAGCCTGCGGTTTAGCCGCAATGCATCATTTAGCTGACGTGCATCAGCTGAAGATCCAGCTCATAAATAATGTTGATGTGTCAAAATACTCAGAGTAGGTGTGGGATGGTGGTAATTGCATGTTCACAGCCACTCTGTTGTGCTGCACGGGCTTTTAAATTTTCTGTTAATTTATTGACCTGTAAATTCAGCATTTATTTACCAACGCAACTTATAAAAGCGTTAAATCTCAGCAATGAGAAACTTGCTATGTACATGCAAATTACTGTTATTAAGGATAATTGCTATTAACACTCAAGCCAGGACTTCTGTCCTCTCTTTGCAAGTAAACATAGGCTTTTCTTTTGTGCGTGAGAGCAACACTGTACGCCCGTTCTCAAATTTGCCTGCAAACTTGAAACCCAGGTCTCATTCACTGAATATTTTGGAAGGATGCCAACCACACAGCAAGAGTGATATGGGTCTCTGTGGTTTGTTATTTGAGATGGCAATGACCTGAGAACAGGTGAAAATGTTTTTGAGGGACAATGGAAAGATTTAGTTCAAAATCATGTAAGATCTTATGACACAAACCTCCAAACAATTCAGTGTCAGTAAGAAAAATATCTTTAAAAAAATTTTTCCACTTTCTCAGGTTTCTAAATAGCTCCTCTCATCCTGTCTTGATTGTTTCTGTATTGATTACAGCTTAACAGATAATTAGGTACCACATAAAGCTGTGTAAAGCTGTGATTGCAGTATGTAGTAATTATGAAATACTGCAAAGTTAAAAGGAACTCTTTGTTTTTAGACTCATTGGAACAACCAGAATTGAAAACTCAGGCTATAGGAGAATTTCCCATTAAGGCATAAACCTAAAAACAACCTTCTGAGCATTACTCAGCACATAAAGATCAGGCCAGAAAGATGGAATCGGTCATTTGTTCTTTGCCAAGCAATGTATCTACCTGCACCTTAACGTGAAATCAAAAGTATGAAACAGATGCATGGATGACTTATCTAAACAGCTGGTTGCACAGCCTTAGTACAAACCAGCTGGTGTGGAGGGGGCAGAGCGCTGTACAGCTATAAAGTGTGTTAGAGGACAGCCTTTAACCCCAGAGGAGCAATCAGCAAGGATACAATATTCTAACCATGCAATTTTTTTTTCCTGCAAACAGTCCCAGCTGATTTCTTAGAGGAGCTTAAGACATACACAAGCCAAGGCTTCAGAGTCATCGCCCTGGCACATAAAGTGCTAAGCCTAGGAAAGGATGTAGACGTGAGCGAGCTGGAGAGGTAAGGCGTGCCGAGGAGCTGTGAGCATCGCTGCGGGACCGCTTCCCTCCCTGCTCAGCAGCGCCTGACCCAGCCCTTCCCCTCCTCTCCTGCCCAAGGAAGCACACGGGGAAGCTGAACCCCATCACACCTTCCTCTCAGCAGATGCTGATTATGTTGTTAATTGCCTTGCAATTAACCACTGCTCTTGCAAGGCTCACTGAGCTGAATTTTAGAAGCTGTTATTGAAGGGTAATGAAAGCTGGTAATTGTGCTTCAAAATGGCAGAGCAAGTGTGTTTCCAGCTGAGCGCGGCTTTCGCAGCAAACCAACCCTCTCCAGAGAGCCTCGCTCCTGGGAAGCAGCACCCATGTTTCTCTCCTTGCCCCAAGAGAGGAGGCAGAGTCTGGGCTGGAGTTCCTGGGCCTTCTGGTCATGGAGAACCGCCTGAAGCCGGAGACGAGGCCCGTGCTGCGAGAGCTGGCTGCTGCCCGCATCAGGAGCGTCATGGTCACAGGTGAACCTCCTGTGGCTCAATCCTCCAGCACCCCTGTGACAGAGGGTGCAAGGAGCCAACCTCTCTGGTCCCGTTGGCAGGGGACAACCTTCAGACAGCAGTCACGGTGGCCAGGAGCGCGGGTATGATTCATGAGGCCAGCAAAGTCATCATCATTGAAGGCAGCGAACCAGAGGGCTCTGCTCCAGCTTCCATTGCCTGGCAGTTGGCAGAAGGCAGCAAAGTAAGCACAGCCACAGTTGCTGCTGGGTGCCAGGACAAATTAACAAAGCTGTGATTTCTAACAGCTGGCTTTTTGGATATGGGCTCCTCACTAGGGATTTTGAAGCAGCTCTAAGGAGAAGAGGAACTGCATGGGGCAGGTTCCTACCTAGCCAGGGTATATGGAGTGAGGTACGGACCATCCATCTGCTAGGAAGAAATAACAAATACTGAGGCTTTTTGCGTGCAAAATGACTACATGCATGACTGGCAATGCTCTGCAGATGCAGTGGTCACTTTCCTTGTGCTTGAAGCATGCCTAATTAATGCATTTAGAAATACTTGTCTTCAAGACTATTTGCTGGACCAAACTTCAGTGTCTAAACTAACCAGTTGTGCCTAACAGGCATTAGTGACATGTGGGAGCACAGCTAGAAAATCAAGTGTTGCCAGGCCTAAGATCCAGGAATTGATGCTGCAGCAAGGATGCTACCTGTCTGTCTCTCTGGTGGGAGGCTGAAATATGGCATGGGTCCATCAGCAGAGTTTGATGCAAACCAGGAGAGGACTTGCTGCCCAGGGATGGGGATGCTGCCCTGTCTGTGAGCTGGTGGCACCACCAGGGCTGGCTGTCACCTGGGCAGGGGCAGCTCCAGAGATGGGTCTGTCCTGGGGACAAGGCTTTGAGGTGTCATGACTTCACTCTGAGGATAAATGATGTCTTGTTTCTAGGAAGTGTTTGCTAATGCCCAGGAAATGATCACCTTGGAAGGAGAAAGCTGCAACTACCATTTTGCAATGAATGGGAAATCCTACCAGGTTCTCGTAAAGCACTTCTACAGCTTGCTGCCAAAAGTAAGCTCAGAGGAAACAAAGCACTTATTTGCCCTCCCTGCTTTATGTAAATAGCAGTAGTGTTCCAGCTGGAGAAAGGTGTCTTTCTGTCAGTACCTGAAGTGTTGTCACTTTTCACAACTCAGCAACCCCCAACATGGCTCAAGTGTAGCCTAAACAGCTTGCTGTCAGCATCTGCCAGGACCTCGAGTGACCAGGGTGGCTGAGGTGCTGCGAGCAGCTGCACGATGGAGTCACTCTGTGGACACCTCCTCCACCTCGACTTAATTAGAAACATGAGCCCCGTTCCCATGTACCGCTGACAGAGCTGGCAGTACCTTCTGCTCAGCACTGGCAGAAGGAACACCACATAGCCACATCTAGCAGCAGAAACCTCCAGCTTCTGTCACCCTCCCATAAAATAGCTGCCACTGGGAGAGGGATCCTCTGGCCATATCTTCAGGAAGGAAAAACCTGTCTGAGCAGTGTTATTGCCACTGCCATCAGCCATCTGTGCTGCAGCAGGGAATGGCGTGTGAGGGCTTGCTGCTCCAAGGCTGCCGAAGAGCATGTGGTGATGCTAGTCTGCCACGGAGAGGCAAGGCAGAAACCAGGGCAGGATAAATGTAACGTTAGGGGAAACTTGATCCCACAGGCAGCTAAACCTATGTCGGGGCTGGGAGACAGCATTAGAGGGTTGTGCCAGGCACCCCTCAGGGAGGCCTGACCCTGCCCTGGTAGGGTATGAACGCCCACCCAAGCATTGCTCTGTCCTGCAGATATTGGTGAACGCGACCGTCTTTGCTAGGATGTCTCCTGGCCAGAAATCCAGCCTTGTTGAAGAGCTGCAGAAACTCGAGTAAGGTTCTGTTCCCTTTCGTTTTGAACCAAGCAAGGAAAGGTGTTCTCTGAGATGTAACCGGCCTTGCCAGCTCCTGCTCCCACCCGCTGGGGCTGCAGCCTCTGCCCCTGCTTCATTGCAGCACTGAAGGCTGCGTGAAATGGGGCTCAGATAGAACCACAGAGGCAGACTCCAGTGTACACAAACACCTTCTCTTCTCCCCACCATTCTCCCTCCTTTCAGCATTGTTTTCTCTCCTTTCCCTCCACCAGTTACCACGTGGGTATGTGCGGTGACGGAGCCAACGACTGCGGGGTACGTAGGAGGGAATCTCCCTTCTCTCCTTACATTTCACCTCTTTCAACCTAAGGAGTACAGTGGTGAGATACTGCCTGGCACCACGTAACATAAGCATCTCCCAGGTTAGCACATGGGTGTGCTCAGTCAGCATGTTGTTGTAAGATACTACCTGTGTGCATTTTTTCATACTAACTTGCACAATGACAGAGGATTTTTTCCCCAAAATTAGGAATAAGTATACTACTACTTATGTATTTTTTTAAATTTACAAATGCAAATTTGAGGGCTTTAATGATAAAAATAATTACTATGTTATCTATTCTAGTATTCTGATAAATGTGTTATCATAAATTTATAACAATGCAATAGCTGGTTTGGTGAAAGCCATCCATAACCTGCTCCTGAGTGCTAAGCCAGAGGTGACAGGGCTGGGTTGCAGGGACCTCGTAAGAGGGAAATAAAAGAAGTATGAACAGGAGACTGAAAGGAGTAGAAAGAGGATAACATGCTAATTTGTTTGGTGGATTGTTTAACAGGAGAGGTGTGCCCACACTCCAGTGTGGGAGGCAGAGCAGGGTAGTTCAAAGAATTGTAAATACGCACAAAGGGATTAAATGAACAAAAGAAATATTTAAGCTCTAGGGAAGGAAATATATCTGGAAAATGAGATCAGCTGGGCCACAGAATAGAGAAATATCAGTTACAAAGGACACTTGAAGCAAAACTTGTAAAGCACCACAAAAAGTGGCGGGAGGGGTGGATGGATGCCTCTCCAGCTTCCTGCTCCTGTGGGTTTCAGGCTTTGAAGATGGCCCATGCAGGGATATCGCTGTCGGAGCAGGAGGCATCGGTGGCCTCGCCTTTCACCTCCCAGATCCCCAACATCCAGTGCGTGCCGGAGCTGATCAGGTTGGTTGGCCACTGCCTCGGGGCAGGCTTGGGGTGCTGCTGCCTGCACTGAGCTTGGTACGCAGCGTCGTGTATGGGAGCTGCACAGCAGTGCACTGGGATCCTGAGACAGCTTGGGAAAAGAAATAGTTGTACTTATATTTGTTTATGGCTAGCTGCATGCATGCACGCACATATATACACACATATATACACACCTCTATAGCTGTGTGTACATGCTGCCCCCAAAGATGCTGAAAAACCAAACTTAATTTCTCAGTAACTACATAAAATCCTTAAAATTCCAGAGCGTTGCCCATGGAGACTGATATGTTTGGAACAGGTACAGGAATAGAGTCATATGAAAGGGCAGGTATAACTGTGACCACAAAACAGATTTGCTTGTCATTACTTAAAAATCTCATATCCAAATGCTGCATGTAGTCATTGAGCAGCCAGGAATAATGCCATTTAGCCAAAGGTATGCAAAGACAGTTTTATGTAGCAATGCACTTGATTCCCAGAACTGTTGAGCAAATTAGTAATGAAAAACAACAGCAGCTTAAGCCAGGTATTAAGATTGTAGCTGCTGAACAAACACAAAGAAACAAAACACTGCAGAGGAGAGGTAGTTAAGTGGCTCTGCAGTATCTTAAGGCCAAAATATGTCTATGGAATTCAAACTATTTTCCATTCTTCTTAAAGATTCTAAACAAAAGGAATTACTCTGCTTAGAAGAGAAGCAACCTGTAGCACTAAAGCCCCAGTGCTGTGGTGAGGGGGGTTTTTAGCTTTGTTTTGTGTTTTGAGCAGGGAAGGTCGAGCTGCCTTGGTGGCTTCCTTTGCTGTGGTTAAATACCTGACCCTCTATGGTATGATTCAGTTTGTTGGCACCTCTATGCTGCTCTGGGTAAGTGTTTAATGTCGAGCTTTTATCAGCAAGCTTTGCTCACTGTAGGTTTTTGTCTTTCATTGTATTACTCAGTAGGGAAGAAAGGCATATGGGGCTTCAAGGAATAACAAAGATGTGAAAAGCTGGATAATTGACTAAGAATTTAATAGGTGAAGTATTTCAGTTAATATCAGAACAGTTGAACCAAGTGATGATGAAATAACCCTGCTTCAGCAGCCATTAGTTTGGGTGCACCAACTCAAATTTGGGTAGTGTCCCGACTACCCAAATATGTTTCAAGTTTGGCACAACGTGGAACTCCGGCCATTCCTGTTGGCTAGGACTGATCTGATCTGGGTGGTCCACAGGCACTGGTATCTGCTGGGATAAGGGTGGAAAAACACATGCCACTGGGTCACCCACAGCACGGGCTCGATGGCACCCAGCCTGCTAGCTGGGCTCTGTCGTGCTCCCAGGGGTGCACCAGGGCGCTGAGGACGCTGTTGCCAGTGTGCTGCTGCTCTGAAATAGCAGTGGGCTACAAAAAAACTGGGGCTACAGTTTGTACCATCCAAGCTGACATGGGTAGTCAGGTGGTGCCTTCTTTGTTTCTATTTCAGCAGCTGCAAATCTTTGGGAATTACCAGTATTTGGTGCAAGATGTTGTCATTACCCTCCTGGTTTGCCTAACAAGTAAGCAGCTTGGGGAAGACACTGTGTCTGTTTGAGAGCCTGAGTGTAAATAGTCACCTTCATTTCCCAACAAAATTAAAGTGAGGAGCCAAGTTCTGCTCACAGTAATCACAACCATCGGTGGCAGAGCAACCCTTTGGGCCACCGACTGCAAATCTCTCTGGTTTCTCTCCAGTGAGCCTGACTGAAGCCTACCCAAAGCTGGCACCCTACCGCCCACCTGGCCAGCTCATCTCCCCTCCCCTGCTGCTCTCTGTCGTCCTCAACGTGTGCTTCACCATAGCGATGCAGACCTGTGGCTTCCTCCTGGTGAAGCAGCAGCCCTGGTATGTAGCGCTGGCCAGCCAGAGGTGAGTCTCTCTCCTCGCCGGGACCCCCACCCTGCCGTTCTGCTCATGGGGTGCACGGTGGGTGCTGGCAGGACCAGCCCAGCCCCGGGCACAGCGCATCTCCCAGCCAGTGCTCACCAATGCGTGGATGTGCTGTGGTGCCACTGCTGGGGAACTGGGCATGGTCTTCATTGCTGTGTCTTGAGCACTGCTGTCACTGCCCAGCTGAAGATTTTGGTACAGGGCAGAAGTTAAGCTGTTTTCTGGGATTTTTTTTTTAATGTGTTTTTCATTGCTGTGGGTGATATCTGGTTATTATGGTAGACTGAGTAGGAAAGGAGAGGGAACTGCTGTTGTGACTGCCTCTTGTAGAAGGCAGGAACAAAATGTTGAGTGTCACCTTGCAGATATTCCTCACTGGGGAACCAGACCATACCCCCCACCAGCCCTGGGGCAAATGGTACCAGCAGCGGTGCCCAGAGCACCGTCTTCAGCTATGAAGACACAACGCTGTGGCCGCTGTCCTCCATCAACTGCATCATTGTGGCTTTTGTCTTTTCCAAGGGAAAGCCCTTCCGGAAGCCCATCTACACCAACTGTGAGTAGAGCCGGATACATGTGTCTTGCAGACTCCCCTTCCTGCCCCAAAATAACCCTGCCAGGAGAGGAGGGAAGGGATGTCGTGGTTTCTTCTGTACCCACACCAGTGACTGGTGTGTGATGTAACTGTTGTGTATGTGAGCTCCTACTTTCCCTCCCTAAAAAAGCTCAGTGAGCACTGCATACGTTAGCTTCCTCCTAGAGAAAAGAAGCAGCAGAGCTGAAAAAGGAGACTGCATCTTGGAAACTAGGAACTTTCCAGAAGATGATGTGCTGGGTTTAGTGCAGAACTGTGTATTACTGAGAACACAGATAGTGTGTAAGGATCAGATGTATTTGTTTCAAAATCCACACATCAAACAGAGCTCCTCTGAGATTCAGACTTACCTTGCCTGACTTCTCATTCCTAGAGATGAGAGAGAAAAGCCTGTGATAATATTGCCGTTAAAATCCTCCCACAATAACCTTTCCTTCTCTGTTGGAGATTTGCAGAGATGATTTACCCCTACCAGCCTCCAGCTGACTGATAGCTCCTTTGCAATTGCAGATTTTACTCACGGATGAGAGGGCAGGATTTTGCTTAACCTTAGCAGAGCTGATTTCATTAGGTTTTTCAGCACCTGGCAGGTCTCAAACCCATTTCACAGAGCCCTGACCACCTGCAGAAGAGAGGCCAGAAGGAAGCAGCCTTGTGAGTGCCAAATCACTCGTGCAAGAAAACCAGAGTAGGTGGTGAGGGTTGCAACAGGCTGCTAGGGAATAGCTTCACTAGGTTTCAAATCCTATTTTAGGCACAGGGAAAAAAAAAAAATTACAGGCTGGCTGTTCTACAGCACCAGTACTTGGGGCTCCCATGAGTGTATTTGAAGAGTTCAGTCATCAAAGCTTCCTTTCCCGGGGCCACACATGCTCTTGTTTCCCCAGATGTATTTTCAGTCCTCCTGACCCTCCAGCTTGCGATCTGCCTCTTCCTCTTTTTTGCCAACATGGATGCTGTGTACAATGGCATGCAGGTAAGTGCAAACACAACGTGCATTTCTTTTTTATTTTGCTGGCCCTTTCCCCAAGCATGTGGAGTAGGAGCTACAGGTACAGCCATCCTGGAGACGAATTCACTGGTTTAATGCTGCCTCGGCATCACTTTCAAAATTTTCCAGCATCCATCCAACGAGGGTTGATTAACGAGGCAGTCCTCCCCTCCCCTACAGACAGCAGTGGGGAGAAGAAAAAGTGCTTTGTATCTTGCTGAGCTGTTCTTCCTAACAGAAAAGCACAAGAGCACTGAGTGTGGGTTTGCACGTAGGAGGCTGCAGCTCCCTAGAATAGTTGGGCACCGAATCCTGATCTGCTGGTGTCAGCAGCACTGTCAGGAGCGGGTCAGTAGCAGAGATGTTAGGCAGCTATGTGTCATGGGGATCTGGCATCAGCCCCTCCAGGATCTCTGTGACAAGGAATTACTGTCACTGCCTACGGCCTGCCCCATGCTTGCCATCGAGAAAATGTTAGTCAGCCTCTCAAATCATTAGGAACAGATGCAAATCTTGGCAAGACATTCAAACCTAATTGCTGCTCGTGTCTTTTCCAACAGTTTCTTTGCACTCCTGTGATCTGGAGAGTTTATGTCTTACTGATGCTCCTGGTCACCTTCTGTGTATCTTTTTTTACAGAGGTGAGTGCGTCCATTTACCATCTGTTCCCAGGGGTGAGCAGCATCTGTTTGGGACTTTCTCCCATTTGCAGCCACACACACTTCCTGCAGAAGCACAAACCCTCAGGCTTTTTCTTTTTTCCCTCCCCTTTTCCTTAAGAGTCACTGTGTGTCAATCAAATCCACCTGACACAGCACCAGAGATAATTTAGCCCACATTCCTTGAGCCTGTAGTGTTGCTTTGTGGGTCAGGGCTGACTGTGCCATCCTGGATGGGGGACATAGGGTTATGCCCAGTGCTAGGTATTACTGCCTGCAAGGCAGCAAGTGCCCAGGCATCCCACACCCCAAGAGGAAAGAAAATCTTGTCCCTTGGTTATCCCCTTCAGCTGAACAGCCTGGAATTGGTGCTGTCCTGATACCAGTGGGCAGTGACTTCTTGTGAACTAGGCAGGCACCATGGCGTGCCCATGCTACAGAAAGGGATGGCACACAGCTCCTGGCAGGAGCCAGGGCATGGGGGCTGGCATGTGTCACAGGGGCGGCTTTGGTCCCCCTCCAGTGACGCTGCTCTGTGTCACTCTGCAGGATGTCCTTCTGCAGAACAAGCACCTCTGGATGCTGATTAAATCATGCGTTGGGTACCAGTCAAAGAGCCAGTACCGGAAGTGGCAGAGGACGCTGCAGAGGGATCCAAACTGGCCTCCTGTAAACACCAAGGACTTTGCAGCAAAAAGCACAGCTGAGATTTACATTAACCTCAGCTATGAGCATGGGAACTAGGTGAGAGTCTGCAGCTGGGCACAGGGCTGCTGTGCCCACCCTGACCGGCCCATGTTCACATTGCTCCATCTGCACCTGGCTCAGATTTCTGCACTCCCTGAACAAACCCCTCCATTCAGAGGCGGCCTGCCTGTGTCCTGGAACAAGAGTGAGGATTATTCTCTCTCTTGCTGGTAAAATAACAGCTTTGACTCTACTCCATGGCAACAGCAGCTCTCCAGCCTTGCCAGCACCTCCTACAAAGGCTCAGCAATGCTCCGGCATTTCAGCCACTGCTCCACAAACTCTGTCGCTGCACCCCCTGGGCTTGATGACCCAATTAGTGACCTAACCTCGACTGCACCGAGGAGCACATGTACAATTGCAAAATCCTGCATTAAATGAAACTCCACAGCTTCCAACCACTGCAAGAAAATTCCACTTGTGAATTAATTCTCATTCTCTTCTATCCTGGAGTGAATTACAAATGTGGGAGGGTGCTCATGCTGTCCTTACCTCACCCTCCCTTATAAGTTTTTGCAGACACAATGTGCTGAGCACAGGGAAGACTTCAGCTCAAGCACTGCAGCAAGCTTGGTGCTGGGCAGGGATGCAGCCAGAGAAGGAACAGCTGCCCCCCTGCCCACACTTAGTGCTCTGCCACTGCCAGGTTGTGGCTTCTGTTCTATGCCACATGGCACTGCTGCTGTCAGGGTAGAAAGCTGCGCTAAGCTGCTTGCTTTAGCTAGGTCATGCCAAGAAGCAGCAGTTAATGTGCACCAGTGCTCTGCAGCTGCACAGTGCAAGAAGCTGAGCCCAGCGGGGCTTGCTCTGTCATCCTCATGGTGTTTGGCCACACAGTAGTTTAGCCCTGAAAGAACTTCCAGATATATTTACAGAAAAACAGAATACAACTGCCAGGTTCAGTTAATAAAATCCTAGTTTTATTTTAATACATTTCCCATATTGAAAAAGAAACATTCCTATTTAATTGTAGTTAACAGAGGGCACTACAAAATATGACAAGAAGGCTTGGCTTTGTTATTTCAAACACACAAACAACGTTGTTTAAAAAAAAAGCTTCTGATCCAGTTATATACACTCTGAGAGCATACAAAAATAGGAGCAAAAGCTGTCTGTAAGCAGCTTGCTATCTCCTTTACAGTCCAGGCTGTTGCATGTGGTGAAGGCAACACTAGATTTCATTTCCTATATGCAACCTGCGAAAAATATAGTTCCTAACAGGCAAGCCACATACAAAACATTTTTTTTTTGTCTCCTTAAAAGTAAAGTTAAAAACAAAAGTGAAAGTGTTTCTTCACACAGATTAAGAAAGGTTATTCATAGGAAGCCCACAGGGTGCAGCCTATAAAAACCACATGAAGAGTAATAAACCACAATTCTAGTGAACAGTTTTCTCCTGGGACAAGCCAGGCACCAGCTTTGTGCTGGGAGATGGTGGGGCTCTGTAGGCTTGGAGCTGCTGCACAGCTCATCCTCCAGGTGCACTGCCCACAGCGCTGCAGGGACATGGGCTTTGCTGTCCTGCTGGTGTCTGTGGGCCCAGCTCCAGGGCCACAGGCTCCTGGCTGTCCTGCAGTGCCCAGCAGCCCTTCCTTAAGCCTAGGCCTTTGGCAGACCAAGGAGCGAGCCTTGTCAGGTCCTGGATCAACAGCTGACACAGATGGCAAATTTCTGTGGCACAGCAGTGCCAGCCTGGAATGGATAGCTGCTAGTGG
This sequence comes from Penelope pileata, assembly GCA_013396635.1. NCBI lineage: Eukaryota > Metazoa > Chordata > Aves > Galliformes > Cracidae > Penelope > Penelope pileata. The sequence goes on along the minus strand of WBMW01001085.1, from coordinate 29,079 downwards.
GGATTTTGTCAGAGTCCCCAGCTGGGGCCTCCAGCTCCCAACGGGCGGCAGAGAACAGGGGAGGGGACAGTTCTGCTGGCAGGAAAAAACAAGAACCAGGCACCACCACTCCAAGAACAAAGCATGCACTTAAGTCACTGTGGGAGGAAGCTGGCAAGGCCTGCACCCTCACAGCTCTGAGGCACAGGTCGGGCCTTGCCCACCTCCCACCGGCCTGAGGCCTGTACCAGCCCTCAGAAGGAACGCCTGGAACAGCGGCACTTACACATTTTTTTTTGTCTCCTTAAAAGTAAAGTTAAAAACAAAAGTGAAAGTGTTTCTTCAGACAGATTAAGAAAGGTTATTCATAGAAAGCCCACAGGGTGCAGCCTATAAAAACTGCATACGTGTCAAAAGCCCTCAGCAGAGCCCTGAGATGTCATAGAGAATTTGCTTGCAAGTGCTCCCAGACCAGCACAGATGTCATCACTGGCAATGCCATGAAAGCAGCTGAGGCAAATGGGCTGGCACTGCCCTCAGCAAGAGGCACCGGTGCCAGCGGGGCCCGGTGGTGGTGCGGCCATGGCTGGCAGCTCGCTGCGGCCCCATCAGTACTGCCGCTCTCTGGTTCGGCTCCGCAGCAGGCCCAGCAGGGAGAAGGCACCGGCAGCAACTGTTACAAACCCGATAGCACCAATAGCTCGCCTGGCCTGCGAAGCAGAACATAAGCGCACTAATGAAATGCAGGCAGAGCTAATCAAGGCAATGAAACAAGGACTGGACACCTGCCCCATGAGTAGAGGACAGGGCCAATGCCCATGACCTTACCTTCAGCCTGAACAAGAGGGGCACCCCCAGGCTGCAGACCATAGTGAGCCCCAGTTCAGGGTCCCCAGTGAGCCACTGGTGGTTTGGACCCCAGCCCTATGGTTTTGCTGTCCCCGGGTAGTCTGGGGGCTGTACCATGGCCCAAGGGCTCACAAAGAGCATTTAATACTGACCCCACAAGGATGGGCCCCGGGCAGTGTGCAGGGCCACCCCATGCTGCCTACCTGGTCTGAGACTCCCTCGCCATAGCGGAGCAGTGTCACGAAGTGCTCGCAGTTGTTGCCCAGCAGGTCGTAGGACACCTCCTGGTTGATGAGGTACTCGGCACGGCGGATGATCTCCTCCACCGGGAGGGGAGCATAGCTGCCATCGTACTTGTTGTTGATCCGGTAGGTGTCGTCTCCCACCACCTCCTTCAGGAGCTGCATCTTCACCATGGCCTTGCGGCTGAACACCGACTTGGCACTGCCAAATGTGGCCGGCTGCCCCTCCTCTGGGGAAGGCAGCACGGGGTGAGCCAGGCCAGCCCCACACAGCCCCTCTGAGACGCCCGAGGGCTTCTGGCTGGCCCCTGGCATTGCCATCTGTGGCATTTGCCCAGGGCCACCGCATATGTCTGTATCTCCAGGAGCAGCAAAGGGAACAACAAAATGTGAAAGGACCTTGTGGGGGGCCCCACACAGCACAGCAGGCACAGTTCCCCCAAAGCCACAATTATCCCCTGGAGAAGGGGCACACAACCCCCTCACGTGGGGCCAATGGATGGGCACAGGGCAATGATTATATCATTCCGTGCAGCCACCTCTGCAGCCCCTTGCCCCCTCCATGCTCTCTTCCTCACTCCCACCCTGGAGCTGCCATGTGGGGCTGCCATCGGACTGCCCTGCATTGCTCCCGGCCACCCCAAAGCACCCCCTGTACCCACGGGGCCACACAGCCTTACCCACGGGTGCCACATTGATGATGTACCCATCCCCCAGGTACAGGGCCCAGTGCTGGTAAGCCGGCCGGAAGATCTCGATCAGGTCCCCGGGCTGCGGGTCTCCAGGGTGGGCAGCACTGAAGCGCTCGGTCGCTGCCATCTCAGGAGTTCCAGCTCAGAACATGCTCCTCCGGCTGGGCAGGCTCCAGGCAAGGCACGGCAGGGAGCTCTGGGCACACAGAGGGCACCTGCTGGGGGCTGGCATGCAGGGGGGTCATTACCACATGGCAAGAGCAGCAGCAGCTGACACCTGGCTGCTGCAGTGTCAATGCTGTTTGCAGAGCCCGGCTGTGAGCAGCCTGCAAGCAGCGCGCTGGTAGAGGACAAGAGAAATCCACCCTTGAAATCCACCCTTGTCCTGCAGAGCAATGCAGGCTAAGGGTGAAGCCACCAAGGGCCAGAATCCAGCTCCCCGCCCTCGCTGCCTGCCTCACCCCCACTGCACAGCTCTCTGCCAGGACCAGGGGGCTGTGCCTCTCCCCCTGCTCCCTTCGAGGCTTCTCCCCAAAGCAGCCCCCCTTGCACCAGCTCCAGCCGAGGGCCGCAGCCCCCCCTCCACACACCGCGGGGGCAATGTGCCCTGCTTGCCCCAGGCTGGGGTCCCCGAGGGCCGGGCACCCCCAGGGGCCGCATCCCCCCGCTCCCCGCCCCGGCTCCCTGCTCACCCCAGCGCCCGTCCCGCTGCCGCCTGTCCGGGCTGCGGCCTCGAGCGAGCTCGGCGGCGGAAGCTGGCCCAGCCCCAAGCTCCTCCCGGCCGCTATAAATAGCGGGGAGCCGGCAGCCAAGCCCGTCCCGTTAGCTAGCAGCTGCAGCTCTCCGGGCGCGGAGCTGCGCAGCGGCCCTGCGGGAAGAGAGGTCAGCGAGCATCCCTCCCCAGGAAGCTTCCAGAGGGATAGAGGCGGGGCAGCGCGCTGCTGCTCTGCTTTGCTCCAAAGGGAAGAGAGGGAGGTGGAGCGCAGAGTCACTCCTAATTACCGTTTTAGGGCAAAGATGTCTAGGATAGCTTTTTGTGTCTCTTGTATTGTGGCCCTGGAATTTCTTTCGAGATGCAGGCTGTGCCCAGCAAACCCTCTGAGCTGAGGGGAGAGAGTGCAGGTGGCCCAAATGCAGCTGAGCAGGTGTGGCTGCCTCATGGCTGTGCCAGAAAAGAGGGCTCCCTACCAGGAGAAGAGTGCTCTGGATGAGTTGAACCAAGCTGTGAGTTTAATGCCTGGTGTTATGAAACTCAGGTGAGATTGTTGGCTGACCCGCAAGATCTGAGGAGTGTCAGATTTGTCATTTTTCTGGCTTCTGTTGACAGGAAGTAGTTAGTTCAGAGCAGCACTGGGTTGTGGTTTTGCTTTCTTTATTACCCCTTTTAAAAGTCTGAAGTATTTACAAGGCTCTGCAGTGGAAAACCAAGGCAATTCCTTGGTATTGAAATAGTAAATGGTATCCATGGAAACCCAACAATCTGCTTCACTGTGGCACAGATGAGCTGTGATGCTCGGGAAGCCAGGGGTGGGATCCTGCAGGGTGTGGGTTGGCTGGTGCTCCCACCAACTACAGCAGGGGGGGAACGTGGTCAGCGCTGCTCAGCATTCACAGAACTGCACTGTTAGCAAGTGTGGGAGAGCAATAGGAAGCTGCTGCTGAACAGGCAGGAAAGATGCTTTTATAAATGTCATGAAACTGCAGCACAAGGGTGGTGGTTCATTTGTACACAGGTGGGTCCCTCGCACTGATTCATTCCCATTATGCAGTGAGGCTGAAAGCCCCTTTCCATTCGCATCCACCCCTCAATGGCTGGGTTACACATGCATGTTTGGCTGGCACATTCTTTAATCGCCCACAACAAAATGCCTCTTATCCACCTGACTGCCCATGGGGGCTACAGATGCTTTTCTGGCTGACAGCACCATGAGAGACTGAAGCAAAAGGGTTATGTCCCAAACACTTGGTAGAGGAGTAAAAGGAGGTCACCAGGCTGAGGAGATAAGGTGTGGTGGGAGGAGAGGCCTTGCTGAAGGCCAGGCAGCACTTTTCTGACTGATTTCCTTATCTTGGGGGACCATGCAGAACTGCTGAGCAACAACAAGCAAGCTGAGTAGGGGGAGAGGTGCCACAAACTGCACCGGCGCACTCAGGAGGGTCAACTACTGGTAATTTTGGCAGGTGGAGAACGAGACCACCTGAAGCCCCAACAACCCACCAACCTGCTTCCAGAGTATCCTCAATCTCAAACTGTGCATGTGAAGTAATTAGCATATAAATAGTGTACCTCAGAGGAGCTGTGTGTGTACCCATCACCATCAGATCAGGAAATGGATGAGAGATGTTGCTGGAACCAAGGGTGAGATCCGGACCTTTCCTCTACCTCTATCCTTTTGTCTTCCTCTCTCCATATATGTATGTTATGGGCTGTTCAGCCTTTTATAAAATAATAAGGTTTAAATAGCTTCTGTTATAGATAAAAGGTTTAACTAGCGTCTGCTGTCAAGAAAACTCTTAGCCGATTGTTTGGTGTTATGTCACCTTCATTCAGCCCAAGAGTGTCTCAAACATTGGTCCCGTCTGAGGGGTCAGCCAAGATGGTCCCTCTCCAGCCTCCCACAAGTACATGAGTTTATGGATACAATGGACAGGAAGGGGAGAATGGGCAAGTAAATAATAACCAGCATTATGTCAGAAACAGCAAGCAACACACTGTTCCTTTACTGCAATCAGAAGTGAACCTGCAAAGAGCTGGAAAATCAGCAGAGAACTTTAATGAAACATTGCTTATGTCTCAAAGCTTCAGTCATGCCACTGGAAATGTGTTCAGAGCTTATACAATGCCTAAATAACTAAACTAAATAAATAANTAGCCAAAAGCAGTACAATGTTCCTAGGCCTTGCTGCAAACACTTTTGATATTCTGCTATTGAGGAGTCCTTAGTGTGGTTCAGGACTGAGTTGATGCAAATCTTTAACCGCATCCATAAGTGTGGCAGCTTCAGAGTTTGCAAAGACCTCAAGGAGAATTTTTGACAGGATCTTGTTTTTCAAAAAGGTTTTGTTACACTCTTGCTTAGCATTAGTACCCACAGGCAAGGGCCGATAACAATCCTCATTCTTGTCCACTCCAGCCTGACAGCAAGGAGAGAGCTGTCGTGCTAACAGTTGTGTTTTCAGACTGGCACTCCCAGTGGGGTAAATGGGGTGAGGTTGTCTGTCTCCAGGTGAGTTCAGTGTCTTCTTATATATTCTTATGTTATCTTTCTCCCTAGTCAACCAACCACGCCTTGCCAGAAGGAGAGCAGAACTGTTTCCAGCTCAGTATTCTCTTTCCCATTGATGTATTTGGTTAAGATGATCTCAGGAAGACCTGCCTGAGATGCTATAATTAATTCTGACCTTGTCAGTCCACTGTTTGTGCATCTATCAGAGGTGTGTGTGTGATGGTGTGCAGTACACTTGTGCTGCTGAATTCTCTCTGGACTTAGTGTTATTTGAACAGCCTCTGAGTACAACACTGCATAGTGTGAGTTAGGACTAATTGCAATTTGGGTTAACAACACGAGATCTGAGGTATATTTTAGATGAAAAATTTCAAAGATCTTAAGTAAATGCAATTATTTATTTATTGTTTCTTCTCAAAGTATTAGGAATAATGTTAAAATACAAGAGCAGAAAGTAATACATACAAATTGAAAAACAATTGCTAACTATAGGTGCGTACTTTGGGGTTCATCTCGATCAAATGCAGCATTCACTACGTAGCCATAATCATGTTCACGTACTCTGTCATCCAATGTATCCTCAGACTTGTGCAAAGATGAATCCCCTCTGTTGATACCTACTCGATCCATCCTTGTCTTCCTTCTGTACAGAAATAAACAAACAACAGCAACCATCTTTAATTTCTGTCCTTCTCTGTATGTAGTGGGAGGTCAAACAGTGGTGTGAGCAAGTATGTCAGATTTTGGAGAATCCTGTTTTGTGGTAGTGATGCATACGCAGGGTGTAATATAAATGGTATATGCTCATTCCTGTAGAAAAAGCTAAGTTTTCTCACATTCCTCAATACTGTGCTTTCTTTCTGATTCTGCAGGTGTGGGAAGAGTGGGAGTTTGGGGGTTTACAAATGTTAAAAGGAGTGCATATGTCTTGTCTCTGAATATAGCAAAGCTGGGAAAAGTCTTACCTGCACAGGTACACTGTAGAGGTGATGAGAATGAGGACTGCAAGCACGCCTACTGAAACTCCAATAGCGATGCCAACTGTATTGTTTGCAGAAGTCTCTGGGACACTTGTATCATCTGAAGAAGAAAGGAGCCCTGTCAGTGTAAGCTAAGAGGACTGTAAGCAGATTTTCCTCAATCACAAGCTGCACTCCATGAAATCTGAGCAGGAAGCAGGCATGCCTGCCTGCTTATTTTATGCTGTGTTCTCTGGCTAATGTGGCTTCCTGGAGCGGTGTCAGAACAAGGTCCTGTGTGCTCTACAGAGTCCTGCTGTCATGCTTTCTAGCATCTCTTTGCTGAGGGGTCTGTCCCCTTCTTTCTGTTTGGATGTACCATTACAGACATGACCACTTAGTTTATGGTACATGGACCAATTTTTACTTGAAGAAATAGTGCCAGTGACTTAGATGGGACATGCAGTGGAATGATTTCTATGGTCAGCCTCCACTCTGGCTGTGACTAAATTACAATCTGCCCATAAAAAGATGTGATGAGGTCCCAGACTGATCTGACACCTATCTCCCACTGTGTTTCTTACTGATTTACAGCATGGAAATTAAAAGCCAGCTCAGTCTTCTCCATAATAACACACATTTCTGATAGTGATGTGTGTAATGCAGATATCCAAATATCCAATGTGAAATCCAAAATAGTTTTATTACCTATCCTTTCAGTCTCACAGCTTTGTCCCGTGTACAGCTCTGTACATTCACAGTAGTAGCTGCGAGAGGTGCCATTGGTTGTTTCAGAGCAAATTCCATCATTCTGACAAGGGCTTGGCATACACGGTCCACCTAGCAAAAAGGAAGGAGAAACACTTCAGAATCTCAGATAATCCAACCCTGACAGAACCGTTCTTGGTTAGATTACACTGAGTGCTAATGCTGGACTTGCCCTGTATTTTAAGGCCCATTATTTGTCTTGTACTTGACACAGAAGTATGGGAAAGAAACAATTCCTAGGATGAAACATCAGAGAAAGATCTCCAGTAAGCTTATTAAGGGATTTTCTTCTGTTCAAACTGTTGCAACTGTCTCTGACACAATGATGCCCTGTAAGTAGTGATTCAAGACTTCTTAGCAACAAAGACAACGTGATAGCATTAGTGGTTCACTCACTCCTGTAGCAGCCACGAGTGTAGTTTGAAACGTTGCAGATTTCATCAGAAGCACACGCTATGTTAGAGCAGGAGACAGTGGAGCTTTCTGTGCACTGGCATTGCTGAGAGCAGTCATCAGTGGTGAATATCTCTCCAATCTGGAAGACAGCAGTCAGATGTCAAAAAACACGAAATTCAGCCAGGAAAACATGAATGGAGCACTGGGGCCTCATGTTACTCCGATTCTTCTTGATGAATGGCAACATGGTAAATTTTGGGCTTTTGTATCATTCAGAAGCAAGTCAGCAGCTTATTAACCTAACTCTTTGAAACCCAAGGAAGGCTCAAGAAAGAAAGTTTGAGATGTGAGATCCTATACCCAGGCTGGGCACATGGACAACCAACCATGTCTAGCTGTTGCTGGAGATGAAGTGGCAGATGCATCACATGGTGCCTCCAAGACAATGTGGAAGGGTGCCACGTGCCATTTTTCTGGCAAGCACCATCTGTGTGTAGCGTCTGCCTCCTCCCATAACACCATCTTTACTTGCCTTAGGCCTTGTCTGTATCAAATCTCCAGTGTTCAAATGATTACAAAGTTTTTTTTATCCCAAAGCTAGAAGGGAGGAATTTCTAGATTCCTCAGAATCCAGCCTTGCCTAGGGCTTTCTTCATGCTGTAGCCAGCATTTCAGACTCTCAGCCCTACCTGTGCCACTCTTCACTGGGGAGGGGGACTATGGTAATGAATAGAATTTTTCTGTAACTGGTGTGTTGTAAATTTTAGACCGTATGAGGCTGTTAGTGTAATGAAGGTGAAGAATTAACACAGAGATCAGAGCGTAACCACATGCTTCCCCCAAGTGCCTGCAGAATATTCTGGCAGGCAGAGTTTCAGAGGCAAACTGAGCGATCTATTCTCTTTTTCCTTCCTCTAGAGACCAGAATATTATTAAACAAATTGCTCTTTGTTTCTAATGCAAAGCTACATGCTGAGGAGAACAAAGAGGTTATCAAAAGAATTAGCAGAAGAAAATATTGTTTAGCACTGCGGGAGCTGTCTGGCCTGCTGAGACACTGTACCTCATAATATTTGTCAAGGTATGTACAGCCACATTCTCTATAAGGCACGCAGTCATAACCACTAAGAACGTAGCCAGGCAGACATTCACAGCCTTCAACACAAGGTGAGTCACACTCAGAGGGGCTGGTCAAGTCACTGCAGGATGCTGGACATGCAGACATGCATGAGCTGTATTTACTGTTGGCTGGACATAACATCTCTGTAAGAATAAGAAGAGTTGAGTTATAACAGGTTGCTGTTACACATTGCCTTTTTGGATCCATTTTGTAGGAGGCAAAATGATGAACACATACACAGAGACGTTCATACATATATAATGGTACTGAAGTTGTAAGTGAATCACTCCAAAGCAAGGGAATGCATTGTCAAAGCTATTCATACACTGTGCTCTGAGGTCAGGTTTTCACTCATTTCAAAGAACTTCTCACACTTTCAGAGTAGCTATCTCTGAAAGTACCAGAGTAGTTTCACAGCTCTGAGAAGTGCGTTTCATCGCAAATACAAAGTGACCTAACCATGGGTGATGCATGGTAAGTACGGTTTGATTAACCTCTCAACTTGGAAAAAAAAAATGTTAGGAAAGAGGTTTGAGATTATTTTAAGTTCTATTTTAAAATTTTTTTAGTCTGAAAGACCAGTTAGGAGTGGAGACTTTTTTTTCTTTCCTCACGGAACTTGTCATGACAGGGGAGCTGACTGCTCTGCTTTCTTAAGTAGCTTTAAGCTGGGGTCTAAATGCAAAACGTCAGCATAAGACTCAGAGGCAGGGACAGAGGAGCAAGTGTGCATGCTAAACTATGAAGTGTGAATCAACATGTTTTTAGGACCTAAGAAACTTTGATTTATGGTGCTTCTAGCAAAAGCCTCAAATCTCAGATTTTAGAATCATCTCAAATCTCAGAGTCCTTTAGGCAGAAACCACACGTCCTGTTCCAGCTTACCGCAAGCTGTCTGCTGCCGCCAGCCTTCCACACTGACTCCTTGCTCCTGACAAGCCAGCACATACTCTTCCAGACTGCGACAAAGCGTGTCAGCTTCACCTCCTTCCACACACATATCAAAGACGCAGCTCCTATGTGCAACATGAGAAAGTGTTCCTGCTCAATACCTTTGTTACTTTTTATTTTCAGCTGCTTTTCCACCTGACTCTGAGTTACTTTCATTTCCTATTTCTCATTTACAGGAAAACAGAGTAAAAACAACAAACCCTACGCTCAGATAAGGTCATGTGTTGTGCAGCTGTTGCTGTCATGTGAGGTACTCATACACAAGCAGTAAACAGACACCTGACTTACTGTCACAGTAAGTTATTCTTTGCTGTCTGCTTCTGTTTCAGGCTAGCATGGCTACATCTTCCTTATGGAGCAATTCTTAGTGCTGCTAAGCCTTTTATTGGGACTACCCACTTCTTTGAACATTTGGGTGCCCTCCCCATGTTCATATATGATGAATGTGGATGCAGAATTCTGGTTCACCAAGTGTTTGTTTGCTAGTGCTACCTTCTCGACTTTGCTCATCATCTGAATATCAATGGCCTGATTTTCAAAAGCGTTGAGAACAGAGGTGAATGGGATCTGCAAATATACATTATCTTGAAAAACAAGACAACCACTAAGAAGGTTAAACAGACTGCCCAACCAAATTCTAGAGTGAGGAGAAAGGTAGGCTTACATTAAGAATCAGGATATACACCTTGAAGTCAGTGATCCATTTTATTTGGCTTAAGGTACATTCACATTTCTCTCACAGCTAAGAGAGATTTTGAAGTGGGTACTGCCTATCTTTATACATTAGTTACAACTGTATGACTAAAGAAAACTTGGCTATCTTTTGACTGATGATGGATGAATGATGAAAGTAAGAATGAATCAACAGATTTCATATAGTTAAAAACTAGGTGTGTAGGAATTGCATACACAGGAGGCCACATGAACAGAGGGAACTTTCTTGCAGATATCGCATCAGTTATTCTTCACTAACCTGCTTCTTGCACCGCTCTGTGCAAGACTGAAGAACTGTCACTGACAGCTTCACCTTCTGTGGCTATATCTTGAAGACTACATTTTATGAATCTACAATTTCTAAAAGGAATCTAATAGAGCCAGATGCTGAATTCTCACTGAATGTGGATGAAAGCCTTAAGCACACTGGAAATTCCAGCCTAGAACTATACTGTTAAACACTGCCGCTTTATCTCTGTAGGTATATAGGAAAGCTACTTTCTAGAGCTAACAGAAAAGTGAAACTCTAAATAGAGGAAAAGATGGATCATGAAAATTCTTTAAAAACAAACAAGGGGAACTAAATATATAAATAATGGAAGCACTTGGCCCAGATCTCCAACGACAATGACTATCCTCAGTTCCTGGAAATTGAAGATGTACAGTTCTTATCAGAGACAAGCTCCAAAATTGTTTTGGAAATGCTGAGAAAAACTGCCTAGATTGTTGGCAGTAGACACTTACGTGGAATAGAAATCTGGTGAGATCGTAGAATGACACTCTGCGAAAGGACCATCCGACTCAGTCAGAATTTGACATTTAGAAGTGCTGTTTTCTTGCATCAGACTACTTTCGTCACAGCCTTGATAGAGCCCTGTATCTGGTTCCTCATCAGGCTCATCTTCCACAGTGACATCTCGTCTGAAAATGAATTCATTATGAAACTGTCAGTTCTTTGTGCATCCAGCATTCATGGTACTAATTTGTAAGTAACGCCACTTCTGCCTTGTGATAGAAATGTCAGTTTATTTCTCTCGCAATTCTTATCCTAAATTGGAAGGGAATAGATAAAGCAAAACAAAGATGTACTAGAACACTTCCTACCACTTCAGTGATCTATGGGTTTTTAAATCAAAAAGAATATACGTTATTATCTCCTTGGCCATTCTGCATGACACAGGTTTCATCCATGCCTCCTTCATCTAATCTATTCAATAAAACTTGAATGTTAGTCAGCATGAGGCAGCTGGAGTAGGTCACTATTTCTTGGAGGTATATTCACTTTCACTGAAGAAGTGGCTGCATGCCTGTAGTGCCAGAATTCTTCTCCAGGCATAGCTTCCAGAGCCTCTTTATGCCCAACATTAGCCTACATACTGCTTTCTACTGTTCTGCTAGACAAGTTTTTGCAGCCAAATTATATCCTGACAGCTAATACAATCCCATTTACTTATCAAAAAATAAAAATAAAAAAAAAAAAGTTGGTGTCTAAGCAACCTAAAAAAACAGATCTGCCCTCCCTCAGGTCCATCCAGCAAATAACACACTTTATCTTTGCCAGCGTCCGTGAGCTTGGCAGAGACCTTATTCATTCCTGTGCCCTAGCAGTTGTAATGGCTGTGACTCCAAAGAAGGACTGAACTAGAGTAATGCAGTGATAGCTTAGGGCTCTTTTGGCAAGATAGAAAGGCACAGATATTTCACCTTAGTGATGAGCAGGAAAAGTCCCTATGTGCAGACCAAGGGAAGAAGAAATAACAGAAATCAGACAGCGTAGTTAGACCTGGATATTAAGTACGGCTTAATTCCTTCACTTTCAGTGACTGTGCTTGCCAGGGATATTGAGTAGAAAATTAAGTACCTGAGACGAGAGGTTCTTTTCAGAGGCACTTTCCAGCTCTCACCGAATGCATTCACGTTCTTCTGCCAAACACCATCTGGGTTTGTGAAGTCATTTCTAGGTCTCCCATCAAAGTCACCACATAAACCTTCTACTCTGTTGTTGTAAGTGTTGGCCAGCTTTATATCTAGGGAAGTTCAAAAGCAAAAAAAGCCATTACAAAGAAATATTTTCTTCTGAGTGTACAGAGGAGGTGGAAAGAAGTGTGAAGTACCAAATTCCATGATTCTAGACTGTAGTTAGTGTGATGTGGGCCTCATACATCAGATATGAACACAGCCCTTAACTATTGTTCATACATGTATTCACAGGATTGTTTTTGTGCTCTTCAAAATGGATCATGAAAAAGACATGTATTGCTGCCAATAAGGTGTTATATAGCGTGACACCTCCACCTGAGTGCTCTTAGTGCATATAGCCTTGCAAAAGATCTGAACTTTTTGCCACTTTTTCCCCTTAACTTATTTTGCACTTATCCACTTTGCACTTATCCACTTGGTTGTTGAGAAACAGAATTCTTACAAAATAGACCTTTCTGCAGTGCGAATTTTAGGATTTGAAATGACATGGCTATATTATGTTGTAAATCAAGGGTAACTCCACTTCGAACAGAAGTGGTAAAGTGTGTTCAACTTACATGAATGAGTTGCGTATACATGATATAAAAGTACTACTGAGAAACACTAAAGAATGGGATTACCTGGAATTGTCTTGAGAGGAAGCACATAAAAGTGTGCATTCACAGTTTTTCAGCTTGAGGACCTCAGTCCTGTAACTGAATTAAGCTGGCAAAGGGGCAGATCCAGACTTTGCTCCACCATCCTGATCAGCTGCTTGAAGTAGTTTGCTTTTGTTTTCATCAATCGGGCCTTACTTTAAGTGAAAAATAGTAGAATAGTCTGACTCTATGTACAATTTCTCATAAATTCAGGTGGATCCAGATAAAGAAATGCCAATTTTACACTTTTACGAGAAACACCTTTTGTTTCAGTTTTCTGGAAGTTCACATCACAAAGAAGCACAGGCTTAAAGGGTGAAGGTTTCTAAATTTACCTTGGGTTTAGACCTTCTTTGGAATGAGAAGTTTTTTTTGACATGGTGCATAGGTATTCCTGCAGATTGTCTTAGTATTACTTACCTGCATTTTGGTCGCCATCATAGCTCAGGTATAAGCCAAAGTCTGTCTCCAGGTAAATTCTTGTTGCCCTCTGATATATACGAATCCCTTCATGAGGACGAACAGGGGGTCTCACCCTTACACCATCCAACTAAAAGGGGAAGAATAAGTTAATACTCATAGTATACAGGCTGAATTCAGAAGTGGCTTCAATACAGGTCAATGCTACAAATGAACATTCCTCTTTTCTGGTTTTATGATAAATATATTAGATATTTTAACATGGTAAAAACCACAGTATTCAGATTTTAAAGTAATGAAATCATATATTCCAGAAAGTGATCTGGATGGTGTTCTCACATCATCCTAAGAGATTTCCATTATTGAATGAAAAGTGCATACATGAGCTAATGTATACTATATGCACCAACGAAGAGGGGGGAAATAAAGTTTTCCTAGCATAATTCACACTTGTCCCTACCACTGATAAATTTTTGTGTGGCTTTATTCTAAGTCTTGGATATTTGGTATTTTATTCATAAATATCAATTTATTTATTTAAGTAGAATGTATCTTTCACAGCCTTAGAGAAATAGAACTCAACCCAATCGAAATCACATTTTTGGTTGCCCCATAGCACTGCTGTAATAATGCTGTTAGCTTTAATATTTACATTCTTCGAAATAGTCACTTAATACTCAAATTTGTTTTAGTACAAAGGAGAACCTTTGTCTGTGCCCTGCAGACAATGAAAGCCTTACCAGTATCCGCTTGCCCTGCCCGAATCGCACTTGGTGATTGTAAACATTGACGAGGATCTCTTTCAGGTAAGTAATGTGTCGACTTAGACGAAGAGGATAGTTCATGCCTTCGATGCTGAACTGTGTCAGAGTATCAGGTAGGTCAGGGATGGTCTGAGACAGAATATATGTGTATTTCCCTTGGAAGTGGTGCACCAAACCATCAAATGTGATGTAGTGTGGATCACCCATGATCCGGCACTTCCCAAAACCTAAAAGAGAAGAGTTTCATTGCCCTCCAGTCTGAATGCATGTGTCAAATCTTATGCATAGATCAGTTTAATGTGTGTGAGATAAAAATTATTGCTGCTAGCATGCTGTCCTCTTAAAATAAAGATAAGTGATCAGGCATCACCCATTTTCTCAATTTACCTTGAGAATATGAGATTGACTGTAACACAGTAGGGCAGACACCTCAAACTAACAGCTTAGGCAAAGCAAGTACTGGGTGGAATGCACCAATTTTTTTTTATGGGCCCATTAAATATCTATTGAGAACTGCTCTGTCCTGTTTTGCCTTTATTTTTCATGTTTTCAAATCAACATGCAATGGAGGAAAAAAAAAAGAACATTGCAAAAGGATCCACAGACATACCTGAGTTTTATTTTTGGTAAATGCAGTGGATATTCTTTTTTAAAAAAATTGGTCAAACTGACCCACCAAGTTCCTAGATGTACATAAATTTTCAAACTCTTGTTCTACTCCTCTCTACAAATTTACTATCTCGTACTGTAACTTTCTATTCTGAGAACTGAGTCCTTTTTGTGTTTAATAATGTGTCATCAATAGCACTAGCAGACCTGCCTTTCCCTGAGGAAAAGGCTGGATGCGCCATAGAAGAAAGAATGGACACCCACATCCCTCCTCCTTCTCTAACCTTCACGGAATACCAAGCGAAGACCTGCCTGCACATACCTGTTGGATTGCACTTGTGTTTTCCACTTTTGATCACGCAGGTTTCTTTAGAATCACATCCATAACTCTGACAATTGATGACACCATTGCTCTGACACTGACATCTTTCGGTACAGTGTGGAGTTATCCAGGTGTCCCCAGCCTAGATACAAATTGTGTTATGTTACCAAAGTGCTGAGCAATAGAAGGTCAATAGCAGAAGGTATGGAGGCTGGCTAGGTGCAACCTGTCCTGCTGGCCATTCCACAACTGCTCAGTCCAGGTGTAATCTCACCAAGAACCTGAGAGGAAGGAAGCTCAGTCCATTTTTCTTCCACATGAGAATTAGAACACAAAACAGGAATAGGACAGACTACCTGATAAACTCTGATCAATTGACTGGTTTCCAGCATGCTTCAATTTTGGCCTCAGGTACAAATTACGGAGTTTCTGCATCCTCTAACACTTGACCCTGCAGCTTTTGCTAACCAAATGAAATGTATTTTAAGTGTTAGACTCTGAAGATTTTTCTTTCTCATCCTGTTGGACAGGGGGACCAATTTCCTGCAAGTTTTGCAGTCAGAGATCTGCTTCACAGACAAACTACTTACGCTGTAGTAATTGTTGTCATCATCCCTGCAGCCACAGTTGCTGAGAGGTACACACTTGCCATTACTGAGAACATAGTTATCATCACACTCACAGCCCTCTGTGCAATCTTCTGTCTTCTCACAAAGGGACGAGGCAAAAATGTCATTGCAAGTTGATGGGCAGGCAGAGGCACAGTTTGTGTAATGGCTGTGGGATGGACAGGGCAGTGCTGTGTGGGTAAAAAGAATAGAAGCCGTGTTAGTAAATATATTTAAAACTGCAAATGTGCTTGCCTGAAAGCTTCAACTTGGCATGTAAAATAGTAGTGTAGGATTGCCTTCTTATATATGATTTTGATCATCAATCAGTTTTAATTTTTGGTGTTTTACTTAAAACCAGCAAAAAACAGAGAACCCTCTCTGGAGCTGCTGATTGAGTTCTATTACAGGTATATCTGAGCAGGTAGCATGTGGGGTTAGGTCATTCACATTCAGCATTCCAGTTCAGTCACAAATGCCTCACTGAGCACTATTAGAAATCTGAATCATTAGGGAAAATTTCTTAGAATGTTCATCCCTTCAGTGATGCAAAATATGAGTACGTGTAGCTTAATCCCAGACATAATGCATGCAAGAATAACAAATGTGTATTGTCACGCTAAAAATTAATCTAGCTTTATATCCTATTTCTGTCAACAACCAGAGGTGCATAAAGGGACAAATCAAGAAATAGGGTAGCACAGAACGTTCCTCTATCCAGTATTTTCCCCAACCTGTGGCAAGGAGACAATTAGGAATTTCTGATGTACCTATTCAACATCCATCTGGCTTGTTTTTTAATCAGTTAACTGTTTTGTCCTCCAAAGCACTGTGTAACAATTAATTCTACAATGTAATACTAAAGTGGGCTGGGGGAGGGGAGATGCAACAAAAACACAAAACCTCACCATCCTCTGATCTTTTTCTTTTTTTTTCGTAATTAGTTGGTAGCTTTGTTGAATGGATGGAGTGAGGCACATACACAGGAAATTAACCCAAGAACTTGGCCCTCAACAAGCAACTGTCCAAGTTGCCAGTGAGCGGCACTGACCCCTGTGTCAATACAGTTTCCCATTTTCTTTTTTATTTCTGGTTGTATTATGGTTATCATAGTTGGACTTGATTATCTTGAAGATCTTTTCCAACAGAAATATTTCTGTGATTCTATTATTTCTCCATTTTAGAATCATTGCAGTATCTTATGACATTCATTTGGCTACTAAAACCATTCTAACTCCACGCTACTATCCACAACTCATCTAGTTGTTATCATTGGGTTTAGTTCAACTTGAAAACAGCTCAGCAACACAACTGAGCCCTAAAATCATAATAATAGAATTGCATTTTGTGAAAATTTTTGTTTAATGATCTTTTATATAGCTTGTTCACCTAATTCTGCTAATTCATTTTTATGCTGTTTTTTCACTTCGTGCACTTACGACAGAATGTGCTGTTCCTCCATGTAATGGTGATGCCTTGATTCTTGCAGGTGTCCACATAGAACTGAACTATGTCACAGAGAGTGGACTTCATGCCATCATACTGACACATATCATAAATGCAGATTTTTATGAAGTCTTCAGGGTTCACTAGATTATGACATGCATTGAATTTGTCTGATTTTAGGACATTGCACTGGCTTTCAATGATTGGTTTATTCTCAGCAGTGCAAGGAGGAGTGTCATCTTCTCTTGAGTCTGATACACAACTGCAAGAAAGCACAGAAACAGCTACTTTTGAGTTTCAAAGATTTATGTGAGATTGAGACAGAAAGTAAAAAGTTTGTTACTACTGAAAGGTACTAAATAAATAGTGCTGGAGACTGCAGTCTTATTTCTGTCTATGACCAAAAGAGTAGCAGCAGCAGACCTGCCTGGCAATCACCATGCTTTTTCATGACCTTGGTTACACTCGCTGAACCTGACCCTGACTAAAGGACTTCCCTGACTTCCCAGCTTGACCTTGGACCTGCTCCATCACTGCAAACTTGTGTGGTGATCTGGACTCTTTGCTGAGCCTGGCTGCCACCCTTAGGAGTGCATTGTTTGCCTTCCATGGACACTGTGGCATGGGCTTTGGCTGGTGAGCTGACTGTTGTGCAAGCTGTCTTACTGTGCTTGGCTCTCTGTACTGTAGGGAACAGCTGGCCCTCACTGTTCCTTGACACCATCCTCCTGCTCTAAGTGTTTTCACTGTAAAATAAACATAGGCTATGTCCACACTGTGGACTACCCCAAAACCTAATTCCCCAAGTGTGTATGTGGATCAGTAGAATGGCTGTTTTTTCCATCTGGCCTGTACAGTGGTTTCCAGTGATGGTGGCTTTTTTTTTTTTTTTTAGCTTTAAACTGAAGAAGAGAAAAATCTCTTATATACTCTTTATATGTTACAAAGTCACAAAATAGTCAAATCAATTTGAGGAAGATCGTATGCCAAAGGAAGATGGAAAGTGTGAAGTTATGCTTACCTTGCATCACTGTCTTCTTCCACTTTCCAGCTATTTCCAAAATCTGTGACACCGACAAGTGTGCCATTGGGCAAGGACAGATCATCTTCAAGATCGTCATTGAAGTTACCACACATACCATGGACCTGCAAGTGAACAAGAATCACACTGTTAAAAACAATCTGTTCTACACCAGCTTCCCCAAAAACTTCTTAATCACTACCTATGGAATTGTGGTAAAAACAAAAACACTAATGACAACCAACCTTGTACTAGACATTTCAGACATATTCACTGGTGTCTGATTGCACAAATAGAAAATAAATGGACACTGTAATAAATCTGTAAGCTGGACGTATTCCCCTAGCTGGGTCATTTTCTGTAACTGTTCCTTTGGAACACAAGGAAATTGGTGTGAAGAGAAAAAAATAGAAAGGAAGAAAATGATGTGTGTTAAAATACAGTTACAAAGAAAGATGCAATAGCAAAACACAGGAAGAAAGCAAAAGAAAAGTAAGTATACAAGCAGTAGTTTTTAAAGAATACCAGTATGTTCACATAGTAAATCTTACCTTTGAGAAGTAAGATTGTGGGAGGGTTATTTCCAGATGGTGATCACCATCATATTTCACTACCACACCAAAGTCTGTTTCCACGACTATGTAACTGCCAACATTTCCAATGGACACACCCCGCAGCCGGTTCTCCACTGGAGTGGAGACCCTCTCATCGTTCAGCTGGAGACAAGAATAATTTGTCAGTGTGCACATTCTCCCATGAAAGCTTTTCTGCTTGAATCTATATTTCTTGTAGTGCTGGAACTGTCACCTTGTGACAGTTTTAGATCCTTTATACTTCCACTATTGCATATTCCAGCTATGGATTGCAAAAATCAGCTTTTCAGCTGAGGTGAACTGGGCAGGGCTCTAGCTATATGTGACTGGGCTGACAACAGTTACTGAAGTGGAGAGGTACATTCTTCAGTTCAGACAACAGTTCTTAAATCCAGAGGCTCTGGGCTCCATCTCCAATATACAGCCAACAGAACAATAATACTAGAAGAGAAGCCTTGGGAAATAGTCAGAAATGATATTTCCCCACAACATCAACTTAATGGGGGTGCCTGTAAGTATTAAGGATATGCATACATGTTCCTTATGAAACATGGAGGTCCTTTTTCTTACAGCTACTGTAGTGAGCTAATTTTGAGATGCTTCTTGCTAGAGTAAATAGCACCACCACTTACCAGGATTCCTTTGCTTTTCTGAAGGGTGATTCGTACACCATACACATCTATGTAAACTTCCTTCAGATATGTGGCCCCTCTCAGCCCTCGGTCTTCATTCTTGCCAAGGATAGTTATAGAGTCGACATTGTTGCTGACAACCTCAACCAAGGTGTAGGTGCAGGTACCCACAAAGGTGTACATCAATCCATCAAAAGTGAAGTAATGGGGATCTCCTGCCACCTGACAAGTTACTTGACCTGAAAGTGAAAAAAGGATTTAAGGACTTTGGACTGGATTTAACCATGTACTCAACTGACCAAACACATCTGCATTAATGCAGTAGCCTAATCCTCATCATTATTACACGGATAAACTTTTATAGAGATATTTTAGGTTCATGTGAATGGCATTTACCTGGAAATGAGAAATTTCCAAGCGTCTCCTAAATTTAATTTGATAATTACGTATAAACTGGCAACCTGGCAGCAAATTAACCTCTTTATCTGTTTCTACATGCTGTTGTATCCATGAAGCATGGTAGTTAAGAGTAATCCAGAACTTTTCTATGTAGCATTTATAAGAATACATAATTATATGTGTAAATATAGGAATCAATATGAATGTAGATAAATATGCATGTATATACATAGGTATGTAAGGAACTTGCCAACACAGTCTCTCAGAAATGGTAGTTCTTCTCAATTCATCACAAATTTAGAGCTTATAGCACTGGTGATCTGTTTTTTGAATTTGTATTATCAAGTCAAAAAGAACAGCATCATTTTTGCAGATATCGATTACAACAGAAGGGGATCTGTGACCGCAAGACAGATCACCATGTCTTTTTGTATCTTACCACTGGCAGCAGTTAGTTGGAACTATCTTTGCCATCACACATGAAAAGATATTTAAGAGAAAGCTAGAGGGTGAATAAGAATCTAATTACAGAATTGACACTGAGAACAATTTTCTGGGAGGACTTACCATTGGAATGACAGCCCAGAACACCATCCTTAACACTGCATTCCTCTCGTACTCCACACTCCCAGGATGTGCATACAATTGTGTTACCAGCATTGCAAGTGCAGCGTTCAGTGCAGGAATAACTGGTGAACCAGCTTTCACCCAGCTGAGGGGAAAAAATGTGTAGAAGTTTATATTATAGGGTAAATAGGAAGGTAACATTGCAAGGGACAATCAAATCACTAGTGTTTGAACGTGCATGATATATGATTGTTTAGTCAGTTATGACCACATATATCACTGATCAAGAATACTGGAAAAATGAATCTATTTTGCTATTATTAACAGTGTAAATAATAATTGATAATTGTACTAGTGCTATTGACTTTATTTTTCTCATAGAGATAACGATTGAGATACCCCGTTCTTTCTTTTCTTTTCTTTTTTTTTTTTTTTTTAAATAGTGTCTGTGGTAACTTGCCTGGTGATAGTGTGATTTTTCATCAACACAACCACAGTTGCTTTCCAGCACACATGTGTCTCCACTCAGAATATAGCCTTCCTTACAGAAGCAACCTTCCACTGGTAAGGAGCTACAGGTGTCAATAGCCGAGGTGCTCACGCAAGTAGAGGGACACCTAGTACCACAGCTCTTGTAGATGCTGCCCCCAGGACAGGACATTGCTAGGGGAAAAACGAAAAATAAGATCACTCAAAAAGGCATAATCATGATAAA
This sequence comes from Penelope pileata, assembly GCA_013396635.1. Taxonomy (NCBI): domain Eukaryota; kingdom Metazoa; phylum Chordata; class Aves; order Galliformes; family Cracidae; genus Penelope; species Penelope pileata. Next base: position 8,468 of record WBMW01001085.1, on the reverse strand, counting down.
GATTATACTGATGTTCTGATTTTCACTGTTTGCTCCTGATAAGTTAGGAAAATTGTTGTTGAAGAGTCTGACACAGGAGAGTTCTGATTGCCAAGAATTTTCTTGCACTGTGAGACAATGGGTGGCTTATGGCAGAGGTGGGCAAGACAAGTGGGCCACTTGCACTCATCTCACATAGGGAAGTCAAACACTGTAGGCTTGCCTTGAGCGTGGGGCTGATATGATCAAATAGACCTAAATGAGCTTGGTTCAGTAATCCTTCTGGAGGTTTAAAGATATCCAGATGTGCTGGAAACTCCCACCTTTCTGGTTTTGGCTGCCTTTAGTATCTAAATGGGTTTACAGCAGCAGTGCAGAGCTGTCTGGTAGTCTCTCTGAAAACAGCTTAGCTGGTGTTCAAAGCCCTGAAGCTCTGTAGTAGGTGACAAAGGGCAGTAGAGAGTCCATGGAAAAGAGGAGCATGGAAAAGATAAAACCCCATGCCTCATCAACTCCCTAAGCAAGTACAATGTGTACAGGGATGTCATGACAGATGAAAGTTGCTGAGGCACTACTTGCAGGATTCATCACAGTCAGAACCATGTATGTTGTGTCCTCCCACCTTTGGGCAATTTAAGACAGAAAAGAGAGCTGGGAAGAGCTGGTCAGAAAGCTTGGGCTGGCCAAGGAAGACATGAGGCTGTAGGAGGGATCAAGTCTTTTCATAGCCAGTCTGCATTATGCGGATCTAAACCTCATTTTTAGCAGTACAGTGGACAATGGTGAGTTTCATACAGCTATAGTTTGAACCACAACTCTCAGGGCTACTGGTATTCAGTGATTAAAGAGAGGACTTCACCCCTCTGAGCTCTGCTATTTCCTGACTACTCAATTCACTCAATTAAGGGAATAGAAGCATCTCTTCATGTACCAGCCGGAACAGCCCCGTTACTGTAGTTACTGTCTGAATACCTGCCACATTTAAAAATAGATCTAAAAATCAGACTCCTTTTCATCGAGACCCCCTGAGAAAATACATTATGTTCTCACACCCTTCCTGCTCCTCACAGACAATACTGTATTTTACAGAAATATTTAAGCATTTGTCCACTTCTGTGGTCTAAAAAAACCCACCTAAATACTATTTCTGTGTGGAATCTGTGAAAAATTACGTGACTCTCATTCACTCCTGTACCTACAGCAGGATCTCTTAGTCCTGTCAGACAATTACAATACCACCAGTCATCTATCCCTGTCAGATTCCTAACTGATTTTTTATTTGAACTACTGATAGAGGGAGCATTTGAGAGACAGTCCTCCTAATGTGACTGAGTAATTGTCTTCTCTGTCATAATCAAGCCATAGATCTTTAGGTCATGGACTATGGCCTTAGACTGTAGAGCCTGCAAGTCCATACTTTAAATCCGATTTGAGGGCTCAGAAGCTATATTCTTCCTCTGTCTTCTCTTTATAGATGAATTGTCAGTGCTCTGTCTTAGGGCTGACTTACTGTGTGTTTTTAATCAAATGCCATTCTAAAGTCATTCTTTTACCAAACTAAGCAGCTCCTGCAGACCCAGGAGAAAAAAAATCCCACATGATCAGAAAAAAAAAAAAAAAAGTGTAAATATAAAACGTAAAAGTGGGGGAAAAAAAACATAGTAAAAGATGATGGTTTATTTCAAGATGGTTGGCTGACCTTTAGAGAACTTCCTATTTTCTTCAGGTATGTACTTTGTGGATATAAAGGTCCTTTAGAAGATGTCTATCAAACAGAAAACTGCCTAGTGCTGCAAAAAACGGGCACTAGTGGAATCTCTGAAAAGCTTTACTCTAAGAAATATGAGATAATTATACAAAGTTTCCCCTAATATTATTCTGAAGAGAATCAGTCTGGAGATAAATGAGAAAATATCTGATAAAGAGAAATACCTGTAAACTTCCTAGAAACATTTGTTTCTTAAAATTTCTTATTAAACTAGTTTTTGTCCAAAAGCCATCAGTGAGCACCTGCTTATGGAGCCTAGCAATACCAGCTCTGTTTGCAATGAGGATGATGGATTTTCAGTAGAGCAAAGCAATAGTTAGTCTCCCAGTGCAGAAGCTCACATAAGATACAGCTGAGTGTAATCACACCTTTCCAAGAAACTAATAGGAAATTATTAATACTTAAAGGATTAGATGCAAATATGTCCAAAAGTTCATGGAAATTAGTGAATTATATAAATACTGAAATAGTACTTAAGCTGAAGCAAGCTCCCGACATGCCTAAAGATAGACTATATTCAAAGCATTGCATGAAATGAAATAACATGCATGAAAATGATAGAGGAGAATATGCATAATTTGAAGTTTAAATCCAGAATAAATATTTATAAATCACAGCACTCACGGCAAAGAGTAGCATTTCTCCACTCTATACATATTCCAGCATTGGTACATGACTCAGCGTAGGCCTGCAGTCCATAGCATAAGGATGTTGCCTGTCCCCCAGTGAAACACATGTCATAAACACAGTTATCAAAGAAATTTTCCGGAGGCACTTTGGTGTGGCAATCCTTGAAGATTCCTGTGTAAATCAAGAAAGATATACAGAGGACAGAAAAAAAATGGTGAATTTATCACCATCACCTTCTATTCTCTGTCATCGTAAGTGTACTGAGTGCTCCAGGCTGACTTTGTCTGTTTAATAAGTTAAACCAACACTTGAAACTGAGCACCTACAATAAAACCTGGTCCTTTGGATCAGGCTTGTTTTTTCTCTCAGTGTGATTGATACAACATAGCTTACATAAATCAGGTACCGTTGGCTAGGCAAGCCAGTAATTCTAGGCAACTGCAGGGGACCTCTAACACAGGGAACATCTACAGAAATTCAGATGAAGTATTTGTAATTTATGCAATGACAGTGCCCTCTGAACTATTTCATTTAGAAAGCAGAATGCAAGTCACCATGAATCAAAGAACAGCTATGGCTCCCTGCGAACACTCCCACATAATCTACATGAACATATTGGCACTGTCTGAACAATTGACGTATCTTGACCTATAAGTTTAATTTTGGCCATTAGCACTGAAGTTTTTATACACTTCATAGAATCATAGAATGGTTCCAATGTGAGCTCAAAACAATGGGCAAAAAGACAACTACAAACAATCTACCTGTTGGGTCTGTGATCATTCCACATGCTGTATTCTTCTTTGCTTCACTCTCCAGCACAGCATCACATTGCTCTTCTGTCTCTTCTGTACCAGAGCATCTGGGGAAAGCAAACAAAATAAAGTGTTTCTTCATGTCTCTTAGTATCAGCTCCTTCAAAGAATATTGATGCATGATAACCATGCATAACAGGGTGTATTTTGTTACAGTCAGAAGACTTTATCTAGCTTATTTGAAAGGTTGAAGCCTTTGGGGATAATCAAAGGCTTATTCTGAGATTAAAAAAAGAGCTATGGAATCCAGTAAGTCAATGATTTCCAATCAGGGATCTGGACTGAAATCACACCCGACCCCCAGCCTCAGCAGGCAGTTCCTGCTGTGGAAAACAAGGCTTAAAGGATGCAAGCCCTCTTCTCATTCCCTCTTTAATGTGTAGGGGGAGCTCCCTACTTCTAATGGGCAATTGGAAGATGCAAAATAGTACTGGGATGACAAAGATAGTGAGTGGATTGATTTTTGATTTCACAGAGTTTGAATAGCAAATGTGATTGGATTTCTGTACATACATGGTGTTATTCTCAGGTACAAGCCAGCTTTGTCCGAGTTCATTGGAACTACTTGCAGTGTCACCATTGGGCTTTATGTTGTCATCATTTGGATCACCATTATAATTACCTGTGAGGGTAAAAAAAAAAAAGATGTATGGGATATATGAAGTCCACACTTGTAGAACAAACCTAGGTTTCAGGCTGTAAAAGAAACTGCAGTGAACTAGTGAGAGTATATATGCAACATCAATGTGTACCGAGCAAAAAAAGAAGTGCTTACTTGTGTTTGGATCTTATCTGCAGTGTTGGTGAACTGAAAATGAAATGGTGTGATTCGCACCATTACATATTTAGATGAGTTTCCTGAACTGAAAGTGTGAAACATTCACATACAGATAATTTAACTAGGAAATTTCAGATGATCCAGATCAAAGAATAATCACAAACTCAGAAACTCATAGAACAAGCTACTTTTAAAATTTCTACAATCACATTTCCATCCTAAATCATATTTTATGCTATCACCTGGATTCCAGAACGTGTTTCAACTAAACCTGTTCAGGCTCAGGCATTACCAACATGACTGATGAGAAAAGACTGATCACTATTAATTCCAGATAGATCTCTCAAAGGATTCTATGCTTTGTGTCTTATACAGCACTTAATATTCTGTGGCATTTGAATTTTTGAAATTATTTACAATTTTCTTTTCTTATTCATCAAGTCTGTCACCTGAGGATTATCTATACTTGATCCCTGTCATTGCTTTGTTTTACTCTAGGCACTACCTATTTTAGGTAGAATACTAGAATACAAAGTAAGTGAAAATAGGC